>NJRP01000228.1:235257-264424 GCA_003063835.1 Aphaenogaster floridana | reverse complement strand
GACCAATATTGGAAAAATTGGATATATATTGCAAGCCAATATTGTACCAATACTTTGTGCTACTAGGGATCTTACTGACCATGAAAATTTTAAGATGTTTGTCGCCAACCACTGTTTTATTTATTTGATTTTGATTCAAGCTTGATAAGGACCACATACAATGGTCGAAACGTCGCGCATATATTTTACATTTAATACTAAATAAAGATTGCCAGTTGTGTCAGTCTTAAATATATCCTTATATTTATTCTGTATAAGAAATATAAAAATTTTATATTATTCAGCATTTTTATGTCCGTATTTTTTTATTAAACTTGAATTTTATAACTTAATGTAAAATATTTGTTTTATAAACTTTTATATATAAAATATTTTGCAATATTGCCATTGAATTTATAAGATATATCTCATTTTGAATGTTGCAAAGATAGTCAATATCTTTTGATTGATACATAATTTTTTTACTTAATTCTCCGAGATACCATTCAATTAACAGTGTAAAATAATTTTACAATCTAGAACGTGCATTTTTTTTATAATACGTGATATATCTTTATATGCTTCGTAAGAAAGAAGAAAAAAATCTGAAAATATCTCTTTATAAACTGTTATGCAACTTATTTTACGACAGGGTACTATCGTGTTAATTATGATTCTACGAATTGGAGAAAAATTGCAAATTATCTGAACTCTGGGGAATATATGAAAATACATGTTCTTAATCGTGCTCAAATCATTGATGATGCATATGTTTTTCTGATGGAAAGGCAACTCGATATATTCACGTTCTTGAATCTTACGAACTATCTATCACGAGAGACAGATTATGTAGCGTGGTATCCAATGTTTCGAATTTTATCATTACTGATACAGTTCTTTTCATTTCCAGAGAGTAAAGCTTTTAAGGTAGTAACAAACTTTATAAAGATATTTAGATATTAGGTCGTTACATATAAAATATTTGTTTCAACGATCGGATTGTTTATAAAAATTAAAGGAAATTAAAATATCTTTTAAAAATAATTATAAGAAAAAAAAAAAATATATAATACTGGAAACTTATATTTTTCTGTTATTTTTATTTGATTCGATTTTAAGAACTTTTAATGGCAGAAAGTTTTCATTTTCATATGAACTTCAAATATTGCAAATACCTATTTTTGCTTGTTTCATGATTTCTAGTTACATATGGCGAATATTTTCACTGGACTTCTCAAAAATGTAGGATACGAGGAGAAACTTGATGAAGATGATCTCATGAAACTTAAAAGGCTAGATGCTATAAAATGGGCATGTATCGTTGGTAATTCGAAATGTAAACAAATGGCCACTGTTAAATTGGATAAGCATCTTACAAATCCTGATGTTCACAAGTAATTCTTACAATCATTATTATTTTTTAGTTATGTTTTTCTTACATCTCGCGCATGATGCTTGATGAATTATTTGATCAGAATACATCGCTATTAGTTAAATTTTCATATTAATAATTTTTTCGTACATAAATACACTTATGTACATAGAGAAAGATTATCCAAAATTAGTGAATTAAAATACTACAAGAAAAATCTCAAAAAGTATTAAGTAATAATATTGCGACTTTTTAATTTTTAAATGAATATTTTTTAGAATTTCACTGTGGTGGCAAAAATGGATATATTGTTCCGGTTTGATGGCAGCTAACATAACTATTTGGAATAAAGTAATGGATTTATACTTACAAAAGCATAGCATAATATTTTTGGAATTTTTGGCTTGCTCTGAAAATCCTAATATCATTATTAACTATTTAAACATTATAGCATCGAACGATTTGATAACACTAGAAATAGATCGTGATTTTGCTTTTACTTCTATCCTTAGCAAACATGCATCCAATAACTTGGTACTTGATTACATATTAGAGAACTTTGAGCAAATAAAATCAAAGTAATAATACTTTTCTTCCTAAATATACATTGTTTAGTAATCTTGGAAATTTATTTTTGGAAATGAGTTGTATGTAATTCGGAATATACTGTTTTGCTTTTGCAGATTGATTACCACGGATAGAATATTAAAAAATCTTATTTTCAATCTGTATTCTGAGGAACAACTTCATAAGGTAAATTTTATTTTATGACTATAAATTCTATACTTTTATTACTTTCTTATTATTAAATTTACTCTCTTCTCTATATATGTATATGCCGCATATTCTCATCATAATAATACGGAGAAAATTTTATATTAAAAATTACTATGTATGGCAGTAGCCGTGGACCATGCTGGAATTATAAAAATTTTTACTATGTTTTCACAACAAAGTTTAATAATTATTAATATAATAACATAGTAAAAATTTTTATAATTCCAGCAATGGTCCACGGCTACTGCCATACATAATAATTTTTAATATAAAATTTTCTCCGTGTACGCTAAAATTGAAAAGTATATAACATTTAGAATTTATGGAGAGAAACTAAATTATTACTTGTTAATGACAAATTCAATCGCAATTATCTGTTTTAGATTAAAAAATTCATAAAACGCAATCTCGAGGAACAATCAAGAATTTTTAAAACGCAGCACCTAATAAACTCACGTTTGGATGAACTCAGGATTATGAAGGCAGATTTTTGGAGTTTCATAAGCAAAGATCAAGTTTGAGTAATTTATTGTATCAATCTAACAATAAGATAAATGCAAGGTGCAGCATATACTTATACATATTTACATTTTATTATTTTTAATATATAATATTTAATATATGATATATTTAATATGAATTATATTTAATATATTATAATATATTTTTAATATTAATATATTTAATATATTATAAAAATCTGCGCTAGTTTTGAATTTTTTGGCGTGTTTGCCTTCCTGATTATCGATGAATTATATTTTTCATAATTTTCCTTGAATTTTTATATGACTGAACCTCATCTTTATATTTTAAAATTCTATTTGAATTATTACTTTTAATACAGAAAAAGTTCATATACTAATTGAACTCATTAAAATATTATGCCAACATATTTGATACCTAGCCAAAAAAGCCGATTGCTTGACTTGCATTTATATTATGCCAGGTTGATCTTTATAAAAAATATAAAGTTTTTAATCCAGGCTTAATAGTATTATCAATTAATATAAAACAATAATAATTTATTTTAAAAAATAAGTGATAAAACACATTTAACTTTTTTATAAATTTATTTAGTTGAATTATGTTATATTCAATTTTGCCACAGTCGCAAAACTTTATCTTTCCCACCTGAAGCGACTCGTAGACCATCGGGTGACCAGTCGACTGCATAAACTTCATCCGCGTGACCAGGTAAATCCTGGCTTAATTTTTTACTTTTCATGCTCCAAACTATAAGATGGATTATATTACTTCCAACTATCTAAAGCGGTGTCTACAATGAGATTTTAAGTCGCAAGACTTAAGAAATCGACCAATCACAATCAAAATTGCGGTTTTACTTTTAGAATACTCGACTGTGATTGGTCGATATGCTTAAGTCTTACGACTTAAATCTCATTGTAGACACCGCTTTATGTTCTAATTTGATAAGTTTTCCTATGCCTGAGTGTATTTACCTTTTAAAGTTGAATCTGCGCTACCACTGACCAGCAGACGAGAATCAGCGCTCCATGCTATCGAATAAACCGCTTGAACATGGCCTCTTAGCGAAGCGATATAAGTCCCGGTATTAGATTCCCATAGTTTAATGGACTTGTCAAAGGATGCAGACGCGATTACACGGCCATCCGGCGAGAATTTAACATCGTTGATAAGTTGCTGGTGGCCAGTCATTCTTGCTAAAAAATATTTTATAGTAGTGTTTCTTATAATTGATTAATTTAATTATATGTTAAGACCGCACAATATACCGATAGGTTTCTTCTCTTTTTCTGGCTTCCAGAGAAACAATGTAAAATCATCAGATCCAGACACAAGTCTCTCTTCACCTACAGATTCATATTGCTTTCTTGCGTATTCTAACGGACTGTCTGTCTTGTCTGCAGTCGATCCTAATTGAAAAGGACCGGTCCTGAGCACATAATCGACATTTAAGGCCAAAGTGTTTACCCAATGTGCATGGCCTTCTAGAGTTCTACACAATACACCCTGGAATTGCCTTGATTAGTTGAAAATGCAGCTGAATGCTAATAATTTTAATTGCTTGATATACATACGTCCTCTGCTCTCCACACTTTGATAGTCCTGTCTTGAGAGGCAGAATAAATAAGACCGCTCCCACCCCACTTTACACAGGTGACACTTTTCGTGTGACCAGACAAAACCCGACACGTTTGTGCTCTTTTCGTGTCCCAAATTCGTATATCGCAGTCCTTAGACGAACTTACTAAATATAGGCACTCTGGATTTTTATGATAGGGTTCCCAGCACAGAGATGTCACCCACATTTTGTGTCCTGCCAGAGCTTTTCCTATATGACAGATATGTATGAAAAGGGTACATTCTTACTTGAAAAGAAAGAAAGCCCAATGAATATATTTTCTAGATCTCTACCCATTTGTTTGCCAGTATTGGGATCCCATAAGTAAATCAGTCCATTTTTACACGCAGAGGCTAACTTAGTGCCACAGGGTGACCAGGAAATGCACAACACCCAATGTCTATGCCCTTCGCACGTATAATGTGGTGTTTGCGTGTAGATATCCCATAATCTAACTGTTGTGTCGCCGGAACCACTGGCTAGATGTTTGCCGTCCGGTGAAAATGCAACGGATATAACGGCTTCCTTGTGACCTATAAAAACAGAAAATGTTTACAAAATATTCGTTTTATTAGATATGGAGTGCTGTATGGAATTGTCGGTGACCTTCTAAAGATCCAGTGCATCTCGTGACAGCTCTGATTTTAAATACTGCTTGCGGCTGATACACAATCTCTACAACATCCTCGTTGATATTGAAATCCTTGCCAATATATTTCTCCAATATATCTGTGACTTCTACATTATTCACGTAAAATGCCAGAGGCAACGGCTCCTCTTGCTGCAGCAGAGCATTGCAAATTGCTTGCAATTTATCCACTGTGACATCACCTGGCAGGTCCAACAGGCCACCAGGCAGAACTTCGCCAGTGTCAGATTTGAAACGAGACAGAACCCTCTTGATCCCACCGTTCGCCGGAGCGGCATCGTTCTCGCCGTCGATCTTTCTTTTATTCATCTCATAAAATTATTAAACTAAAAACAAATATATATACTTGAAAACATGCCTCGTCGCTCAGTTTATTTGAGAATTTCGGCTCGCTTCATACGCATTCACACGTGTGCTGTGCACGTTCGATTTTAGTTCGCTTGCACGTGGTTAGGTTAGGTTAGGTTATTAGATGGCAGCATAGATCGACGGCAGCAAGTGATCAGCAGATGATGCCAATGATGCTGGATAACAACAGATAGGAAGATGATCCTGGCTCGAAGTTGACTTGGAACAGATGAAAATTTAAAATAGAGCAAATCGGTTTGCTGGTAAGGAAAGGGATGCATGATGTCTGTTGAGGAAGAAGAAATTGTAATCAGCTGATTATATGTATCTCATTTTTTTATAACTAGATTGGTATTTACATGCTGATCGTTTTCTTTTACTTAATTTTTGAGAAGTTTAAACGACGTCGGACAGAACTGTGACAAGTGGTCTGTGAATAAGATTTCACAGTCCCAGTAAGAAACAAGAAGATACAATGACATCTGTTTCATTGGAAAATATCGGGGACAAGGAACAAGAAGATCCGATTCGATGCATATTCTTTGCTGAATTTCATCACATAGTAGGGCCCAAAATTACATGCCAGGTTAGGCTATGTATTATGAAAATAATCAGTGGTTGAACATTCTGTTTATTTGTATTTGCAACTTATAGGAGTTATGTCATTTTAGGTGCCTGACAATTACATATCCAAAGATATCTTCGACAATGTCAGTGTTTATATCATACCAAAGGCACAATTACAAAGGAGCACCATTACAGTGTAAGTTTAAATGCTTAAAGTTACAAAATGTAATTCGTTTATTCTCTCATGCTTTGTCTAACTGTAAGAGCTTTCTTTTCTTTTAGCACATTGAAGGACTATAAAATCTTGGGATTCCCTGTGAAGATTGACGATAAGAAATACGCAAGAAATGCATTTTACTTCAACTTGTGTTTTGTCTGTGACGCAAACGCTCGCACTGTCCATTATGAACCAGTGGTTAAGAAGATGTCGGATTTCTTGGTTAATTTTTTATGGATTTCTCTACGCTTTTAATATTCTGGAAGTATAGCGATTTATATGTACTAATGTGATTGTCAGATGGCTTTGGAAATAGAAAATTGCTTCTTATCTGCCTCGGATGATAAAACTAGATTGGCAGAGATGCTTGCACAGGTCATGCAGGATTTGAATCTACACAAGATGTGTACATTGACTGGTAAATTTCATATATATATATAATATTTAAAATATCTTGTTATTGTATGTTACGTGTAATATTTTGTTAGAAGGAACAATGACATCTCATTTGAAAGTTGTGAGGTTAGCGCCTGAGCCAAAGCCAGTTCTCGATCATCAGGTACCAATATTTTTGGAAGACAGAGAAACATTCCAGAATGATCAATGGGATTTGACTACGCAACAAGTATTGCCTTATATCGATGGCTTTAATCATGTGGCACGTATAGCCGCTGAGGCCGACGTGGAGAATAATTTAGTTAAAAGCTGTGTGCAAAATCTTGTGTACGAGATATTTGATGAGAAAAATAGAATTTTTTTTAAATCGACTATATTGTAAGAGACACTTTTCTGTCTTTGCAGATATTACGGCGTTGTAACTCTGATCCCAATATTTCAATATAGTAATGTCTATGCCGTGACTCCAAAATTAAGAAAATTGCCAGATGATGTAAAATTACAAGAAAGATGTATAGCATACGCTTCTAAGCTAGGTAAGTGAATGTTATTTTCGAATGTTATTTATCATTTTGAAACCGCGACAAAATCTATAAATGTTTTTTCTTTATAGCTAGACAACCTGCATATTTTAGAGACATATATCGGATGTATTCAAGTATGACTTACGGCGTCAGTATGAAAGACTTATGCCAACGTCTCAATCCACAAAACCTAAGAATAAATGAGAGAAGGCTGGTACAATTTGGTTTGATCGAGGGGCTTATTAGAAGAGTATACAATGTAAATAGCTTTCACGTTGTGTTGTGTGCTATGTATAACGATATATTAATTCCATCTTCTCTTATAGTATCCTGTACTTCTTCCTGGCGCATCTTGCAGCGAAGAAGCAAAAAACAATCCAATTTATAAGCATTTCACAGGCACGTATAGCCTCGATGAAATATGCTGTAGCACGGGCCATTCCGCTGCGCAAATGGAAGATATCATCGAACGTGATCCGAACGTTCTAATGATATGGAAGTGATGTGTCGCAAATGCTTAATGAAAGACTGCAAAACTAGACAGAAAATCTGCAAAATGGGCAATTTCCTGTAAACTTGTACATATCTATGTAAAAAAATCTCGAATATATATACAATGAAATTAAAGAATACGTGTCATCTTTAAAACTAGATTTAAATCTTATAGTGTGATCAAATAATTTATTGAATATTTTCAATCATCCGTTTCACTTCGTTAATGTAAATATCGGGAACTTTGTTTTCTCTCATTTCTTGACACTTTCGTTCCATCGCATCTTGCAATTTCTTCTTACGCATCGCAGTTTCAGCACGTATTGCCAGGCCTTCTTTGAACATCTTTTGCCGTTCAACGATGCGTTCTCGTTCCTTTTCATTTACCTGCCCAAGTGCGATAAAAGAGGATAATATATATAATATATAATCAGATAATGTATATAATATATATTGTTTTTTACAAGATGTGCGAAAACAAATGATACAAACCTGCTTTAATATCTCACTGCGATGAATTAGAGCCTGTTGCTGCTTTTGCTCGAGTTCTTTCTTTTCTCTACAAAAAGCTGTTTTTTGCACACGTGCAATTTTCTCAAATTCTCGCCTCTCTCGCTCGATCTCGATAGCTTGCATTATTCGTTTATTATTTATTTGTTCCTCCCTTTCTTTCTGAAGAATCTTTTGAGCCTCCAGTTTCTTTAAAGCTTCTTCCTTCTCCTTTCGTCTCCATTCTCGTTCTACCTCTTCCTGAACCCGAGCCGCGTTGATTTCATCAATTTGCGCCTGCAAATTTATCATCGCGATTGCCTACATTTACTGTGATAACAATTTATGATCTTTTAATTAAATGTTTTTTTAAACATCAATAAATTATGACATGCGCACTAAAAATAGATATCAGCAATAACTGAGGGATGATTTATAATGTACATTAATCATTTTAATCGTGAAAAGAGCATTATGTATGACTCCGCGATAATGTATGACACTTAATTCCCTGTTAAACAGAAATAACCATGATAAAAAACGCGAAGCGCAATTTCGAAAGGAGAATACATTGCAGATAGCGAAGTCTGACGTGGCGCTCGTGGATTCATTGACCCTCGACAACAGGTAATTGAGACACGCAAGGATGTATGTAGGTAATTATAGAAGTATATGGAACGATACGCATGATGCGATATAATGTATCGCGCAAATTATTGTGTTTTTCATTAGCGGGAAAATGCGTGATGTACCTTGTAGAATTCCCTATGTGATACACTGCTGTCTAGCGTAATTTCTAGATATCTACGTCGCGAACCTTTTAAATTCAGTATCTAATACCTGAAGCTCGTGCGCTTGCACCGTTCGCATCGCTACTCTGGCTTTCTCTCGCTCCTTTTTCAATTTCTCTAATCTCTGCTCTTCTCTCTTCTTAGCCTCTCTCTCATCTTTCAGTCGATGATAGTTTTGTATCCTAACAAGTTAAATTTAATAAAAATTATTTTTTTTCAAGAAAAAATTGAGATGGTTTCAAGATAATTTTAAAAACTGATAGGTAATTGTCCGAAATTATCTTAAAAGTTCAGGTGGTAAAACACACCTTAGATCTATGATTCTGTTCTCCTCTTGTTCCATAGCCTTGAAGTGTTTTAATTGTTCGTTCCCTTCCGCAAGTTCCTGCCGCACCTTAGTATTTTCAGCCTCTTTGTTGCGCAGCTTCTCGATCTCATCTTGCTGCCACGCGATGTTATTTAAGTTGATAAGACGGCTTTCCTCCTGCTTTCTCTCAAACTCGAGAATCCGTTGCTCCTCATTCTCCACGATCTGCTCCTTCAGGATCTTGCCGAAATGCAGCCTCTTGACCGTCTCCTCCTGTTCCTTTCGCGACTCTTCCTTGATCGCCCATCTCCTCTCCTCTTCCATCATGTCGTTCAGCCGTTTCTCCTCATCGAGAAGCTCCCGTTCCATCAGCTTCTTCTCCGCGATCTGCAAACGAATAGCTAAATGTACAAAAATTAGACATTACGGAGACGTTACGTCATATGCGGGATCCCGTCGTAGAATCGGCGGTTTACTTGAGCGTCGCGGATAGCTCGGCATTTGGTTTCCAGGATGAGCCGATTGCACTTCTGTATCTCTTCCTCCTGCTCCAGACGCATGTTGCACGCCCGCTCCAGGACATGCATCGTCCTTCTTCTCGCCTCCTCCTCGATCTCCTTCGTCCTCGGGTCCTTCTCGCGGCCCTTCTTCATGTCCATCATGCGGATTGCCTCTTTCCGCGCCACGCTCTCCTTCATCAACCTCACCCTCTCCTTCTCCGCGGCCTCCGCGGCCGTTTGTCTCTCCTCCTTCGTGGTCACGCGACTGCGTTCCTTCAGGTCCTCGTACTCCTTCCTCGTCATGATCTTCGGATAGACCATAGGCTCCTTCGAGGGAATCAGATATTTCCTCGTGCCGCTTTTATCCCTTATCCTCCCGACCTGCCATCAACATTTTATACAACACTTTACACAAAGAGAGAGTATATAGACTACATTACCTCTTTCCCTTCGTACGCGCTGTTCCTCTTCAGATGAATCGGCCTGTCTCCGAGTGTACGATCGCATGCTGACGGCAGATGGATCGTGTACACACCCGGTGGAAATTTGGAGTCGCCGGGATACTCGAAGTCGCCTGATCTCGTCCTCCGTGCCATGGTCTTGGTTGACATGACGTACGTGTCGGGACTACCGAGTTCTCGGGGGAGGAAACGTCACCCAGACAACGGCCGCGGGATCTCGCGTGCAGAATCGCGTTCCCTCATCGGGACGCCGCGCAGTCGTCTCCTCTTGGAATCGCGCCGGGCGGCACCTTGACACCGGCGGCGAAGGGTGAGAAAAGTTCGGAGTAACCTGATAGGAACGCGGGCGACTGCATCGAGCGAACGTCGTTAACCGTTTGCCCACGAGTAACCGTTCCTTTGTTTGTTCGATAGAAGGAATTATGCACGGGGATACAGGTGGCCGATCGTGTTACCGGGATCGCGTTTCATGCCTATCGCGAATGGACGGTGATAACGAGCGATAATCTCGCGGATGAGGCGCAGAAACGCAAGGACCACCGTGCTGGCTCGAAGAAAGTACAAATATTCCCGTACAAATGTTGTTAACAATAGGAATCGATGGAATTTGTCGTCTACTCGGAATACACAAAGATACACGAATTCTCTCCCTCGCGAATCAATACACTGACAGAAAAATTTTTCTAGTGAAAAAAATCCCGGTAAAAAATTTTTCATATATAAATATATATAAACAGATATAAACATATATAAAGATATATATAGATATATAAACATATATAATTATATAAAATTTCATGTATGGACATATTTTATATACATAATTATATATGTTTATATACTTATATATCTTTATATATAGGTTTATATCTGTTTATATATATTTATATATGTGAAAAATTTTTTACCAGGTATACATTTTCTTAAAACCATATCTTTTGATACAAGGTATTTGTTTGTTCTATTTAAGTAAAAATATTTAGTTTTAAATAAACATGTTACCTTAAGTACATTATTTTGTACTTTTACACATATTTAAATAAATATATTTTATAAATAACCTAATAATATTATTAAACTTAACTAAATTGTTTTCTAATATTAAAAAATCCGATTTTGAATATAAAAATGATCTAACAGTAAATATTTTCTAGAACGAAAAGATAAATATTTAATTAAAAATTATAAATATATTAGAAATATTTCAATCAAGAAATTTTAAGACTGAATACAAGTAAATAAGCTGGGTCCCATCGAGTAAATAATTTTTTGTGCTAAGTAAAATTTTCTTATATCAAGATATTTTTTTCTCTCAATGTACAAATTGCATAATGAAAAGGTACATTATAGTACGTAACGTACCGTTGTCCTAGCTTATAAAATAGGAATGGTTGCGTGAAGGAGAGAAGAAGAGGGTGGCAAATACTGGCAAACGAAAAAAACAAGGAGGAGAGAAAAAAGGGGAAACTCTCCCTCTCTCTCTTTTTTTCTCCTCGCGAGCGATACACGTGAAATTACACTTATCGATACGCCTATCGCGTGAGCAAAATTAAGCGGAGGCCACGACGATACACGGTAGTCAGATAAGACAGATAAAGACGCGGTTCACGCTATCTGACACGCGCCTATATTTTTCCTTTTTTTTCGAGGAAAATGCAAACGATCGATCAACGATCGCTACCGGAAGATAGAAGCGCCGACGTGATATTCGCATCTTTTCCGTAGCTCAATAAATATCTAAATGTTCACATATTCAAAATTGTCGCATCACAGCGTGTCCCACGTTGCAACCCCATTTGCCGTCGCCGTCGCCCTCGCGTACGCGATCTCACCCCTGCACTTGACCTTCCCCGTCGTGAGTTGCCATGAGAACGTAATTCATACTCAAGATAGCTTAGACTCGGGCTATACTCTCCTTTCGCATGTAATTTATTTCTCATCAACGTGAGTCATCGTTTTTTTTTCTTGCTCTAGTCATCATCTTTGTCATCATCTTCTTCTTGTATTTCTTCTTCTTCTTTTTCTTCTTCTTGCAGTTCCGCGCGTCGTATCGCAGGAATACGTCGTAGAATAGCTCAAGTCTAATAACTAGGAAATGGAATATCAACTTTGTGGGTAATAATTATCCGATCAATAGCGAAGGATAGAAGTTTCGTGCAAATGTTTAAGAGTCTTCGAACAGCAATTCGAGACAAAAGACAATCGATCGCCGTGTGTAAGGACGTGCTTTACGTGCCCGTGAGTTAAATTTAGCCCAAAGTTTAAATCCTAGAGAAGAGAGAAGAGAGGAAGAATCTCGTCAATCTAATTTGAAAAGGGATCAGATTATGCGATATCTTCATGATAACAGAACACGTGTTCCTTCCTTGTAAAAAAAGCGTGAGATATAAAAATCTATGTTCAGTATGTTCTGAGCGTTATCCACAATATATCGACAGGGATAATATAAGGAGTATTATCTAACAATTAACTGTTTAACATTTGGATTCAAGGTACTCGTTATACGTGTCGCTTATGAAGAATAGGCCAAAATGGTACGAGGCTTTATTTTTGAAGAATATAACTTTGAAAATTAGAAGATTAATAGCATATTTACGCTCTTTCAAACTTGAATGTGGGACCGTCAACAATAATCTCATAAGCGGCTGTTAAAATATAAATAAAAAAGTATGCAAATTAGGAATTTGCACAGTGCTTCCTCATCAATTTAAAGGAGGTCAAATTCGAAAGAGACACAATGCATCATCAACATTTTAGTTGGTTCACAAAGCTTCCTCTATAAAAAAGTTTTTTTTAATTTTTCTTTTTTTTTGTTTGGCTTCCTCATAGAGGAAGCTTTGTGAACCAACTGAAATGTTGATGATGCATTGTGTCTCTTTCGAATTTGACCTCCTTTAAACTGATGAGGAAGCACTATGCAAATTCCTAATTTGTACACTTTTTTTAAATTCTTACAAATAATTTGACTCTAAATTCAATACTAATTTTCTTTTAATGGTATTCTATCGATTTCTTAATATGAGCGCAAAAAGAACCCTGTAATCGATCATCGCACAATTCAATAGGAACCTTCCTTAAAAAATTCTCTTTCGATTAAAAAAAAAGCAACCCGATATCTCAAAAATTGCGGAAGTTAGAGCAACCACAAACATCCACACATACATACACAGATTCAAATAGACATTTTATAAAAATGTAAATTATCAACGTTTAGGAACATTCTAAACACATTAACTTTATAAAATGAAAATATGAGTTAGTAAATATGTAAATTTTCGACTTTATTTAGAACATTCTAAACATTGAAAACTCCAACAAAATTTTTTTCACGAAAACAAAGCTTCCTCTATGAGGAAGCAAAAGTACACAATATTCTATTTAATAAGACAATTTAAAATAATTTAAATAATTAAGAATATAATTAAATAAATAAGTTATATATAAAAGATCGCTTTTACTTGTTTCATAAAATATTGCATTATTTTATAACCATCGGAGACGAATTTGATGATAATTATATATAATTATCGTATAATATTATCTGTAAAAAAGATTTATTCTATTATTTCAAATTCGAGGTAATTTAGCCTCTGTTCAATTATACCACATTGTACTTCAGCTCATTTCCATTCATTTTTATTCATTAAATAATTAACTTCTGCGTCCACCTTGCGGATCACGTCACAGTCAATCGTCCAGTCGCGAAATAGAGGACACGAGGCGCAGGTCGTCGTCGCCTTCGCCGTCGTCGTTGATCCGGGGGAGTCCTAACGACGACAGCCCCCCACGGTAACGACCTCGGCGTACCACGTGGCGCTGCTATGTTGTACCTCGACGCGGCGATCACACTCGCGTGCTGCACACCGGCTCCGACGCATCGGTCTGTCGCGTCGCGTTGCGCGCGATACGTCGGCGTCGCGTCGTCGTGGACATGAAATTACACACGGCAGATCGTACACACGGGACAGCTCGAAGTGTAACATGATGGATTATTGATAACGTGAATCTCCTGCGTCTCCCGGATAGGAACGTCGTTTCGCCCGGAGCTAAACGCTGAAACAAGGGATTGATGAAGATTAATAGAAATATCAGAACGTGTTGGCGCTTTAATTTATAAATATTAAAATTAGTTTTGAATGACGGAGAAGTACCTCAGTGACTGGAAGATCTGACGCGATTGGAGGTGAATCAATGTGCGGTCCGGGTAAATGCGAAAGTCAACATCCGGATGAGCTGATGATGTCTGGATGGGATCGCAGGTCCATCGTGACTTCTGTATACAGAGCGCAGATCTCCCGGCAGGATACCATGCATCTCCGGATGATGGCCTGATTATCGTCGTCGTCAACGAATGATAAGCAGAGTCGCGGATCGTTCTGGAGCTCCGCCTATCGAGTGAGTTTTCTTTTTCATTTAGAATGTATTTTCAATAATTATTCTCGTATAGCTTTAATCTAGATAGCCTTGACGAGAGATGGAAATCCATTTTCTCAATTATTTTCTTATTAAAGGATGTGGCGAATAATCGTCTGTTAAATATTCTAAAGCGTACGCTTTATTTTTCTGCTTGTTTAACAAAGGAGCAATTACGCCTAAGCGGATCGATATAATTCAAATTACGAAAATACATACTATCTGTCTTTACCCCGCTCTCTCTATTGTTTCGCTGCTCGACACAATGTCGCGTCATGCTCGCTCGCAAGAATTCGAAGGATATCAACGCGAAATCGCGCGGTTTGTCGGGCCCGCGGAACTTTTTAATCGATAGCTGGGATTCTATAAGCGTGTACTTTATAAGCGCAGATAGATCGTCATCGGTAGAGCTTCCAGGAAGAGAACGAGCCGACGATTTCTTCGCCGGCCGATCTTGTCCGGATTTTGCCGATATTCGCAAAGGAGAATATGTCGATGACCCTTATATACCCGGACGTAGATATCGCCGGCGAAGCAAAGGCACACGTTCGCTGTAAAGATCTATCTATAGACATTGCATTCATCGGTCACATATCGCCGCACATGTACAACGTCGTTGTCGTTGTCACAACAAAGGAAACGACCGCTATCTTTTTTCGTTATCGCCGCTCATTGTCCGTTATCGGTTAATTGAAGTTGAACGTGGCACGGCAATTTAAACGTCGTTTCTGCGCCTGATTAATTATATGCTCCTATCTGTCCCGAGCCCGATATCAATACGGAGCCACCGTATGATGTAATACGCCGCGTGGATATTCTCGTAAGTAATCCTTCGGGACGAGCGTGCGATCGAAGGCGGGATCCTCCTCTCCTCTCTTCGGGAACTATATTACGCTTGCTAGATAGTGCCACTCAAAGAAACGACGCCAGACACTCTCTCGGACGCCAGGTGGGGTAGTACAAGGTTGCACTACGTACACTAACTAACCGGGCTTATATAACGCAGAACTACAAAGAAGATACCTGTAAGTGGACCGGTAAATTATGAAAGAGCCTCTTTTCTCCCTGCGAAAGGGTCCCACTGCCTGGTTATACGCATCACGCCAACATTATCCGCGTGGGGGTGCATGAAGCATTCATCCCCTCGTATTGACGAGGCGCTCAAAAGTTCTCCGCGCCGGCCGCGACTCGGGAAAGGCCGTGGAAATTTTATTTTATTATTATTTTTCTTCTTGAGCAACGACGTCGAAACGAGTTTTCCAACTTGGAATGCCGTTGTTACGACGCGAACGAGTTTTACGCGCGCTTGCGAGACTCGTCGGCCTAGCCAAAGCCCTGTAAAAACAGATCTAATAAAGAATGATCGTTCTCTTCACGTTGATACCATTTACCGCTTTTTATTTCAAAGAAATATTAATGTTCAGAGTCTAGTTTACACGGTTTCAGATTATTACAAAATTATAATATTTATGTCGATATACTCACGGTAAGCATAAATCAAAACGGAGGGAAAGCGCGCGCCAAGTTTTACGACGGCACTAGCCGCGTTTTTATCGTCACGTACTTATCGTTAATCCTTGAGCGACCGTACAACCGCATAAAACTGCAGATAAGTGAAGCATTAGCAGCTATACGTTGCCTGTAATGCGACTTAATATATTATAGTCGAGGCGTTTAAAATAAGCATCGAGCATCGTATAATGCTTTTCGCAGAAACGTAAAAAAAGAGAGGACTCTTACTCCCAAATTGAACCCCTTAAGTTTCGAGGATCCTC
Source organism: Aphaenogaster floridana (assembly GCA_003063835.1). Taxonomy (NCBI): domain Eukaryota; kingdom Metazoa; phylum Arthropoda; class Insecta; order Hymenoptera; family Formicidae; genus Aphaenogaster; species Aphaenogaster floridana. The sequence continues at coordinate 248,263 of NJRP01000228.1, read as the reverse complement.
CAATCTCTCCCGGTCTGATCGACCTTCGGAGAATAAATTTCTCGGGAATGTAGCGTCGCGTAGGCGCGCGACGTAGCCGAAGAAAAAAAGGTGGTTGTGTGGAGACATCAACGTGATCGACTCGCGTGTCCCTTCTCCGATCGTCCTTCCGCCTGCGCCGGAGGATGCGCGTCCTGAACGGCCAATTGAAATACGCATGTCGCACCGAAGGGCTCCCGAAAGAGAGCCGTCACGCGTGTGGTGTTAAATAGAGGGGGAAAAATACATTGCTCTATCGTTTCGCCGGCCGGCTCGCTCCTCCGCATGACAGTCTACATTGCAGCTCTGTGTCACATGTGGAGGGATACCGTGGACGTCGTCTGCACGGCGCGTAGGATGATGTTCGCCGCAACCCGGGCGGGCCCGCTGGGACGTTGAATAAAAGGACAGCGAGTTCCGTTGTCCAGGACGACATCGTTCTGCAAAAGTTCCGTACAGATTTTAGATCCGAGGTATCATCAAGTGTGAAAATTTCTGCAAATTTTCATGGAAAATGGAGTGGGAAAAAAGAGGAGGATAAGAAGAGGTAGAAGATGCGCTATGTCTCAAATGAAACAATGTCTACAAAAGAAAAGAGAAAAAAAGAAGTAAAGTGTGAGGTCTCGCGGTCTTCTGCGGCTTTATTGCGGGATCAGTGGCATCTCCGATGAGTGGGTGGCTAACACGTGATTCCTGCCGCAGTGATACGGTGATGTAAGATTCGGTGTGGGGTATACATTAACTCGCGGATGCTAATGATCGAAAGCAACGATAGAAAGTGATAACGAAAAGTAAGCCTGCGTTCATGAGCTTCATCGCTGTATATCAAGCAGTGGAGTATAATGTTTTCGGTCTGATACGTGTGTGTGTGTGTGTGTGTGTGTGTGTAATATATATGAAAATTATATAAACATGTAATATACATGTACATTAACATATCTTGATAACGGTAAATTAAATGTGATATCTCATCTGTGTGGATATTTACGACGTCGTCGTTTCGATGTCACAATTTTGCACGATTGTTTACCGTATTCGTTTAAAGACTGAATGTGTCGAAGCTAATTTGCAAAGGTAATTTGTATCCGTGCTTCTTTCGTTATCAAAATTGAGGGCACGACCTCGGTGATTGGGAACAAAGTCTCTTGACCGGTAACGTTAAATATTTCCTTATAATTATCTCTAACAAATTCCGTCATATTTTTTTACCTGAAAAAGATGATGTATAAAAATGAAGAACATGTACAAACGAGCACAACAATGCAAAAGAGCGTCTTATTTAAATATCATTTGAGAAAGAAAGGGATATTCTTTAAAATATGTTATAATATACTTTATATAGAGATCATAAAATTCAATAAAAAGTTATTTAATAAATGTAATTATCAATTAATATAATAAGATAGGATGCAACTTATAAGTAAATAGTGAAAAATAAAAAAAAATATATATATTTCTTATATTTTTATTTCCATTTTTACTTTAGATTATCTCATCCACAAAACTAGAAAAATAACTTGCTGTTATGAGTTTTTTTGTAACTATATACTAAGTAACTATAAAAATAGATCGTTGAAGGCTTTACGAATTTAGATTACGAAACCAGCAATTTTGCGATCTAAACTATGAGCTCATTTCCATTTCCATACTGGCTCGCTACCAATAATTTTGTTTAAACGTTAATTATCGCGTCAACAATTATATTCGCAATTGCAATGTTAAGTTGGACATATGGTAATAACGCATATGCATGTGCACGTTGCAACGAAGAAAGTTTTTAGTACAGACTTTTTTTCTCGATTTTCGATTGCTACGAGGGGTTCGCTTTCAACTTCTTCGACGCGACCGTGAATTTCCGCGCAAGAAAAAAAAAGAGAGAAATGCGTGTGTGCGTCCAACAGAGACGTGGAGAAAGAGAAGGGGGGCGTGCATCGCGTGCGAAACGTAATTTCTCCCTTTTTCGTGTGTACTGTTACCATAAATGCGGAGTGAAAGACACTCGATGCACAGTGCGTACGAGGAACGATCGATAAAAATCGATAGGAGACTTCTGACGAAAAAAAAGGAAAAAAAACACCATGTAGAACGGTTGACATGTACCGCACGAAGCTTCGCAATTATTGCGTTCCCTTTCGCGAGCGCCGAGCGTCTCTTCGCTCCCCCCTATGTATTATTTGCATCGCGAGACTTTGTTCAACTTCATCGACCAAAACTGCTAAAGTATACCGTTGGCTCTTTAATACTTAATTGCCCTTCTTGCAACCCTCCCCCTCCCCCCCCCTTCAACCGCAATTATTACTGCAGCGCGTGTCCTGCGAATGCAAGGGAGGAGGATGTCATTTATCTGAATAATTCTAAATGCGACTGGAACACGAAATGTTCCGGCGAGTCACTTATCGAACTTTCGGAAAGGTCCTCGAGTCTCGTGTCACACGATTATAACGCGTAAGAAAGATGCGATCGCACGGTCAGCATATGGCGCTAAAGCCGCGGAAGAAGAAGTTTTCGTCGAAGGATAAATCCAGTCAGCCGCTCGCGCCTAGAGCCCGTTGGCCCAGAATCACGATATCCCGTGGCAAAAAGTCGCACGGCGAGTCTGATGATACCGAGAGGAGCTTGTCCCGATTCGGTGGATGTTCCACGGTTATCGATGCGAACGACCCCAACGTCATCGCCTGCGATATCGTCGAGCTCTTCTGCGAGAACAGCGACGCGAGCAACGAAGAAAGGACGGCCTGTCCGCGGATTTCCAGCTCGACGGAGCTCGAAGAGGACGATGTGTGTGCCACGTGTAAGGATTGCGCGGAATGTCAGCTGCAGCAGCAGAATAGCGCCGCCGCTGCCGCGAAGATACGCAAGACCGAAGGGGGCTTGATGCGCGGCCAAGACGAAGAACTGGAACACCTGGATTATTACGAGGGTGACGTCGGCGGCGTGGAGACGGGTTCCACGTCGAGCATAGTCGCCTCAATAGAGCACGGGGAAGCTCCAATTCTCGTGGATCTGACCAGCGAGGAGTCGAAGCAAGCCACTTGGAAGCAGACGATCTTGAAACGATTCGGCGATACCGAAGAAAGCTCGGATATGTCGGGTGAGAACGTGATAACGAACAAAAACGGTATATCACCTAAATAACGTCATCGATCTTTAGTTTTGATATCAGATATATGTTCAAGAATAGATAATATATTGCCAATCACGTGTATACTACGAATAGAAAATTGCATAAAATGTAAATAATTACCTTCAGGAAATTCAATCAGTAGTATGTATAAACTGGTTTCTAATCTCCTCTATTTACATAAGTGTAATAAAATAGTAAAGGCGTCTCTTTTAAGTGACGCCTTTTATTATGCCATTTGATTACGTGCGAGAACCGTAAATGAAGAAAAATTCGTGCTTCCTTGCTTATTCACGGCCACTCTCCATGGAATACGGGATCTGAAAAGATATTCTTATATAAACAGTCTATAATAAAAATTTTTTAGATTTGTTAAAAACATATTTATCTCGAGAATTAAAAATTTTGATGCATATTATAAACTAAATTTATTAAAATATTCGCATTAATTTGCATTTGTTGCTTCAATGATACAGCCTTTCAAAATATTGTTCGAAATCATGCTCATTTAAGGCTCCTATTTGCTCAGAAATAATCTCCAAGAAGATGGTGTGCTGAATTTCATTAATATTATTAAAACATGTGCGCCTTTTCTGAGAAGATAAAATTAAAATTAATATTGAAAACAAAAGGCTATTTTTAAGAAAGAATTTAAACAATGTTTTAGAAAATTTTGGGAATTTTGAAAAGAAATTTTGGGAATTTCTTTTTAAGCGATCCGGGAAATTTTGGGGTAGGTCGTGTGTCCTCTCTGTCACGCCAATATCTAACTTTATAAATTCCGCTTTTTTCAGAACCTCGCATCATGATAGCCGACAGTTCCAGTAGATTGCAACGCGGTACGGGTACCAGTTTGGCGACCGCCTTGAGGGATCGTGGTCCTTGCGTGATCCCCGTGCAGCCTAATCGCTCCCTACCGATCCGACCTGCACCGCCGACGCCAACGAGGTCAGCGGCGTCGCTAGTAAAGTTGCGGAAGACACGCTCGCCGATCCTCAAGCTGACGAAAACCGTGAATCTGGACGTGGTCGAGTTGCAATCGAACATATCTCCAAGCGGCTCGTTGACGAACGGGTTGAACGAATTCCCTTTTGGGCAGCAGGATGGGAACGGAGACGGAATGATGCTTACGAGTGAGCTCATCGATCGCTCGGACTACATTCTTCCAGACATGACTAATGTCGTGCAGGTATCAAAGCAAATTGGCCTGAGGGTCGGCCAACTTTTGTTCTTTGTTTTCCCTTCCAAAAAGGAAACGATTGTTTTCGAATATGTTACAATTTTAACAAACACGAGGCTTCTTCGTCGTTGTATAAAAATGATTTAAGAATACAACGCAAATCAAAATTTGAATTACAAAAATTGCTACTAAGGGTTGGTCTCATGACCAAGTAATATTGTCATCGCCAGGGTATGGAAAGTTACTTTTTAAAAATAACTAGTTACCGTTACTAGATTACTGATTCTCAAAAGTAACTCGTTATCGTTACCGTTACTTAAAAAGTAACGATTCGTTACTTTTTTCGTTACTTTTTTTACGAAAAAACGAGACTATAAATAAATAGAGAGAGACTAAGTAAAAAATTTACAGACTAAATAAAAAAATTTACTTTTGTAATATTTTTTGTTAAAATATTAATAAAAGCAAAAAAATTTTTTAATTTAAATTCAAAAAACCATAAAAAATTTAAGGAGAAAATTTTTTAACGCTCAAAATGCAATTTAAAAAATTTTGATTTTCATTAAATTTATAAATAAAGCCAAACTTATACTTGTTTTGTACTTTCAACTTTATGTTTAAAAATTTTAATACAATAATTTTAAACTTAAAATTGTTCTTAATATGTATAAAATTACAAAGATGATCTGGATCTAGGATATAAGATTATCTGAATAATCTCGATCTGGATATAGGATTATCTGAATAACATATGAAACTACAAGGATTGTGCAAGATTACCAAAGTAACGATAAAAGTAACTATTAAATTCGTTACCGTTACTGAAAAAATGTAACTACGTTACTTTGCAATTACAAAAATTGAAAAGTAACGCCGTTATAAAAAAAAGTAACTGTAACGGTAACGGCGTTACAAGTAACGCGTTACTTCCCAACCCTGGTCATCGCTATGATCTATTTGTTCATTATATTACGCTTACTGCATGATTAAATTTGAATCAAAAACAAGCCCGCGGATCGAAATTGGAAATTAAGTATCATATAATTCACTTAAATTATACGGACGTTGTTGATATCATTTGGCGATGGTTCGCACGTTACAGATTACGAAAGAGGTTAACAGCATTAAAAGAAAAAACGGCGAAGATCGGGACAGAGAATACGAGAAAGAAATTACCAAGGACGTGAAGAAACGGAGAAAATCCCACGAAGTCGACGCCGGTCACATACGCGACGAACGCGTCAAGAATATTTTAAAAGAATACTCCAGAACTTGTTCTGGTAATTTGCCCGACAAAGGAGAAAGAAAATTGCAGCAGCATGTGGTGGTGAGATTGTGGGACGACAAGAGATATTCGTCACCGGTCGTGGTATCGACAACGCAGCCGGAAGCAGAAAAGAAGGAAATCTGCAACAAAGTCGTGCCACCTTTAAGACTGAAGAAAGTTGTGCGCGAAGGTACAATATTTTTTACAGTCAATGTTTAATTAATATTTCTAGGTGTTACACGAATAAAGAGTGACCGCAAAAATGTCCATAAATGTTCCCCAATTTTTTCGTACTCGAATTTGTGGTCATGTTTAGCATCAAATGAAAGATTTTGTTAAATTGATTACAAATATGTCAATGCCAAAGTGTACACTCGTTCCCGTTCCCGAGAAAATGGGCCCTAAAGATCAGCAGACGGCCGTTAATCCTAAAAAAATGTGTGATTCAAAGAATTTTTCTCGGGAACGGGAAGGAAGTACACTTGGGCACCAACATATTTGTAATCATGCTTAACAAGATTTTTCATTTGATGCTAAACATGACCACAAATTCGAGTAATTGGGGAACATCTTGCGGTCACTATTGTTCATTTTGATTATTTATCAATAAATTCTTCTAGAGATAATTGTCGAATTTTTCGTCCCAATCCAATAAAAAGGATTTCATTCAGTGCACTCAGCGAATGTGGATTTCTTCACATCGTTACACTGAGAAAAAAAATTTGTTAACTTGACTAAATTTTTCAACTAAATAAAATTTCTTCAGTTCAAGTATTTATTTATTTAACTTGAACATTTATTTATTTAACTTGAACATATAATACTTGAACTTTACTTTTCAAATATTTATAAATATATAAATACTTGAACTAAAGAAATTTTATTTAGTTGAAAAATTTAGTCAAGTTAACAACATTTTTTCTCAGTGTATTATTTATTTATTTTTATTCGCAGCAAGCACTACCAACGAATACCGATGCAATGTCGAGGTGAACGCCGAATTAGGGAACGAGTCCAACTATCGCATCGTCACCGGTGCTACGCCACGTCCGGAATCTCCGTCAGAGTACTCCGCTACCTCTTTCTGGAGCAGCGTAGCCTCAGAGACGGAGCATGAACCGCCGATGGGCAACGCGCGGGATAAGAGCCGGCGATCCTCGCCGAAGAGCGACGGTTACAAGATCAAGTACCGTCGCAATCGACTGCGCCAGAAACTGCGGGAACTACGTGGCAAGGCGCTGGATCTCTCGCGGGAGATGACCGCGTGCAATAACGCTGCCGACACGAGTCCGCAGCGCAGCACCCGATTGCGACAGATGATGAACTGCTACGAGAAGCAGATCGAGAACATCTCGAAGTTGTTGTGCAAACTGTCCGCCTCTATACCGCCGACGACAGACAACGTCGTCGTCGACCTCGACTACGAGACCGAACTGGACGAGCGCACGTCAGATGAGAAAACTTCTGTCGACAATGATGTCACACAGGTAAGTGGAATGACAGAAGCAGGATGAAGTAGCATATCGCGAAATTCTTCTCAAAATTCTTCTCAGAATAAAGTGAATTTACATTCTCGCTGAGAAGAAAACTGCCAATCCGCGGACCGCAAAATGTTTGATAAATAGATTGTAAATAAATTGATTTCGCCGATTATCTTATGTAACATTATTTCCACTAATTAATATCTATATTGAAAAGGTAAATGGGATATCCAGAAGCAGTGTTTCCCCATCCCCTTCTCCGGAACCGCCGAAATTGTCGCCGCGTTCTCCCATCAACTATGAGAAAGGCAAATCGCCCGATGGAATAAGAGATAGTCCACCAGTGCTACCCAGGGTTTACATAGCAATCCAGCCAACTACTCTCGAGTGTCTGAAGCAAAATCTGGTTGTCGCCAAAAGCTGGCACAAAGGTGACAGCTCGCCGGGCTCGCCGATCGAGAAAGAGGTCAAGGTGAATGATACGGATCGAACAATAATAAGTGACGACGTAACAGCGGCGCCAGCTATATCCCCGGTTTCGTCGTCCGACTTTGAAGATCCGAGAAACAGCACGGCGGAATGGAACAGAGGGGAGCCTTCGCCGAAATTAAAGAATTCGGAAATCGAGGAGAAAATTCCAGAGGACACTAAAACGTTTGGCGACATTGAGGAACATCGACAAACGACACCGCCGATACCTTCGGACAGCTTTTTAGGTTCGAGGGACATCGACATAGATGAAAGCGACATGAGAGACACGAAGAAAAGACCTGTCGCTCAAGAGCATGTTGACGAGATGACACAGGTTTCGGAAACCGCCGCGAACAAACAAATTGCCTGTGAGAAACAGGAGTTGGAACAGAAATCGAACGAGGCTCTACCGTCCAGTCCGTCGATCGCGGAAGAAACTAGGAAAACAACGGAATATGGGACTTACAACTCGGAAGAAAGAATCAACAGCAAGAATAGGGCAGTCACAAGCACAGTTACGGCTGCACAGGAAGCGTCAACGATGGTCGGACGACCGCAACTACCCGCTGCCAATGTGACTAACATCTTGCAACTGCAGTCGAATTATTACGGCTCGTCTGTCGCGCGCGAGAACGTTGTCTTCACGGATGTCATACAAAATTCGAGGGACATGCAGAAGGTAATCTGCGAAAAATTATTTAACATCTTTAATAGTCACAATGCACAAGTAAATTGCCATAAAATGTTGAAATCCACAGAATTTCGATCATGTCTTTATTTTTACTTATTTGTATCAAAGAGGCTTGAACACTCACAAAGAATAATTTTAATCAGATTTAAATAGTTAAAATATGTTTTGCATCCTTTTAGGTGACGTCAAGCATGAGTAAATCTGCGACCTTGGATCCAACAATACCTCTGGGATTCACTCAATCCAGGTCTACTGTCAGCAGCTCAAATCAACAATGTATCGTGTAAGTATAACATATACATTATATAATAAATTCTAAATTTGATCTATATAAATACATTTAATTTAACACGTATTTCTTCACAAAGCCTGCCTAATAGCTGTAATAAAGGCACTCAAGAAAATACCAATCAGCGAAACGACGGAAACCGCATCATGACGGAGCAATTTCCTACGTTGGGCAATTGGGTAGCGCGAATGTCGAAGAAACAGGCTACCAAGTCGAAATCCAAGTTGCAATCTGGAATAAATTTACCAACCGCATCAACGGCGGAGGCCGCTCGCGTAAGTTTTCCCCAACAATTGTTTCTTCAATAATATCGAATCATTGACTCTCTACTGAGAATTCTCTACTATTCCTCCGCATACAGGTTCCTGGACTGGAGGCGCAAAAGATCCGCGCGAGTGCACCGAGTAACGCGACTCGAAACAATATAGTCAACGTAGCGCCGCAATGGAATACGGAAAGGTGGCAGCGTCAGCAGCACCAGCAACGTCAGCAACAATTGTATGCATCATCAGCCGCGCCTCAAGTGAGACCGGGCATCTGTCCACCTATCTCGGTTACCCAGTTCTACCCATCTAATTATGCGGTAAGAAAAATAAGATCCATAGATTAATTAATGTATAAAGGAAATGCATTTGCAAGATGTCGATTTTATATTTACTAGTCGCTTAGAGAACAAAGTATCTTATCTGCAATAGATGTAGTCATCTCGTCATTTAATCATTCAGCTAGTTTATCATTGCAGCTCGATCCTTACGGTGGCGCAACTTTTGGCTACCACTCGGCGATATGTCCCTACGGCGATTACCCTTATCATTCTCGCCTGCACGCTACTGCACCGCCGATAAGCGGCTATCAGATAGGTCCTTTGCAAGATCCGCACGCCTCTCCGCTCCGTCAGATGCAGCATCTCGACAAGCGTTACCCTGCGCATCTGCAGGACGCGGCGTCTCGTCACTTCGCTACGGATCTCCTCAAGTATTCCGGCACTTTATCCGCGGGCGGCTATCAGCACGCTGCCGCTGCCGCCGCTGCTGCCGGCTTGGACTACGATCGTCTGAGGACGGCGACAGCGGCCACGCAAAATGGCACTGCATCGGCTTGTCTGCCGCCCTTGCTGTTACCACCACCTCCGCCGTTAGCAGCCTCCGCGCAGCAGTCTTTGGCACGTACCCCTTTGGCCGGTTATCCCGCGGGCAACGGCCAATGCGGCAGGAACAGGATGATCCCGGATGTCGTTGCTGCGGCGGCAGCTGCTGCAGTGGTCGCGGCGGCTTCCTTCGGCCGACAGCGCGGTACGCTACCATCGTATGGAAGAAACGACACGGAAATAGTATCCGGAGGAATCAGCGGTGTCATGGATAACGAATCCTCGCAGCTGATGGCGGGGAATAGAGTGACAAATCACGAACGTTTGTCTCAGGAGCAGGTCCAACCCGTCGGTACCGTCAGTAGTGTCAATGTGGATTCGCGACTGAATAATAGCGGTTACCGTCAACTACAGAATTTAATATTGGATAGATTACCTTACGTAAAGGCGGACGATGCTTATTCTCAGTCGTCGACAACGATCTTCGATGACAATACACAAGAGCCGACAGTAGCATCCTCAGTGCCCACATCGACGTACAAGTCCAGTACGATTTTAGCATCCAGTAGTGCATTGGCCGCCAAGGAACCCGCGCGGAAAGAGAATCGTAACTGCGAAACACCGCATCTGGGTAAGGTGAATCGCACTCTGGAGACTACGAATAATCTGGAGTGCTCTAATTGCGGCCTCATCGGATCCATGTTCAAGTGCCTGGGCTGCGAGACAGCCTTTTACTGCGACGAGAGGTGCCAAACTCGTCACTGGAGCATCCACGTGGAGAAATGTCCCAAGAGAATGCCTAAGTTAAAAAAACTTGTCTAAGAATTATCGTAGAAAACACGGGAATCCGTAAACGTTAATCTCTGTGGAAAGTATCAATTCATTCAATGACCAAAATAATATCTAAGAAAAATGAATGACATACGAAATGTGTTATTGTTTTGATATATTTTCACTGATAATTTATGTATTTCTAGTCAATATATTATAAATTGTAACGAATGCGAGTATGTCTTGCAGTCGTATCGGATTTACACCACGAATGTGATAAAGTGTGCCTGATCGTAAGATAAACGCTTACTGTAATTTTATGGTACTTTGTTCACAGTCTGATGTTCTGCTTTGTAAATTATGAACTGCGAAATACAAAGAGTTCAGCGCACCTCGCATTATATCTTACTATTGTGCGATAAATGGCGTATATATTGTGCAATAGCTATGATACGGAAAGTATAAGCTCATCGGTATATTATATGTTGCAATGTAACGGATGTTACGAACGTGCTACCTCTCATGTACCTTACAGTCATAAGTCATTACAGTATAGTCATAATAATTGCATTCGACTGCAATCTTGTTTTATTAAGAGTCTTGGTTCTTTATTGCAATCACATTGGACAATAACGTCAAAAACGAGAAACAATGTAAATTTTTTTATAAATTATATGAAAAATTTATACAATTTCTCATTATTGATGTTATATTCCAACGTGCCTTACAACGAAGAGTCTTACTGTAAAGTCAGTAATTTGAAAAATAATTTAAATTATTAATGGAAAGATGTGTGTCCAAAAGTAGCTAATAAAATATGATCGTTTTTACGAATATGTATTTAAAAATCGCGTATCTGTAAGAAATAACGCTTACTATATATTTGTTCCAATGCTTCTTAATTGTTACATAATCATAACTTTTTATACTTTTATAACAATTTGTAAAGAAATTGTGCAGCACCGCAGTTTTATTAAAATCGATAAATGGCAAATAAATGGATGGAAAATAAATAAACGACAAATATTAGTTTTTCTATAATACGCATATAAATGTGAATATTTATTCAAAGAATACCAAAAGTATCGAAATAAAAACCTTGAAAAATATTATCTTCTATCAACTAGAATACATTATACAGATATCAACTATATTATATTATATTATATATACTATATTATATTATATCAAGTAAAATATATTATACAGATTAAAATAGATTATTATATATACGATATATACATATTTATGAATATCAAAATGTGTGGACAGAGTGATTTAATTAAAGTTTACAAGTAAAGTTTTGCTGTGGCTGTTGTGCAGCTATTTGATTTAAAAACTTATGAGCCTCTTGATAATGTGGGCTTGTTTCCGCGGCAACTTTTTCCATCCAGGCAGTCAGGCGTGGTCTCCCTTTTTTCGGCTCATAACCGACCATTCCTACAAGAAATAATTCCTTATAACTCATATTGTAAATATAGTGTAATGCCTAGAGTTGAAGGATTCATATAGCTTACGTGGTTGTTCCAGTTCACAAGCACAGAATATATCAGCCGCACTAATCGTATTTCCCGTCAAAAACGGCTTATCCTTCAGCCATACGTTTTCAATAATATCAATACAATCGCTCATACGACTTTCCAATTCGGCCACCTTCTCCGGCTTTGGCGGCTTACCTCGCATGAGCGGATTAAGGAACTACATTAAAAAAAATGCATTTAAATATTTAAATATATGTTTAAATATTCTGTACGTAAAATACATTTCAGATACACAAAGAAGACATTCACCTTCGCTAAGAAATACGTTGAACAATGAAATCTTGTGTTGAGATGTTGCCACTCGAGGTATTCGTCAACTTTCGCCTGTTGTTTCGAATTGGATGAATACCAGTGATCGTCCACTTTAAATTCTCGGCATACGTATCGCGTAATACCAACGCTAAAACGATCAAAGGCGGTTAAAACAATTAAATACAAGTATTGTATTTATATTATTTTGCAGAGAGATTGATACCTTTCAGCAAGTTTGAAGCCATCGTGCTCTATAACGGGGACTTTCTTGAACGGATTGATCTGTTTATATTCTGGAGTATATTGTTCGAGATTCTTCAGATTTACAATCTTCTTCTCGAACGGTATGTTACACGTTTTGAAAAATATGTACAGTGCTCTTGAAGGTTGCGAGAGTAGATCGTAATATAATATCAAAGTCATAATTAAGAAAAAAAATTCTAAAAAAAAATAGAAATTAAAAAAGAATAAACTGTAGATGAAATGTCTCAAGCGTTACTTTCGTAGTTATTTTAGTTTTCTCTTGTTTAGTTTTGTTACTTGAGTTTTATACAAAACGTGTAAGATGCTTCGTTTGGAATTTAAAGATTACGTCAAATTTCCCGCCATAATCATTTATTAAGATTATTAATCATAATTTCCCGCCAATCAAAATAAGACATTTTTAATAAATTCTAAATTCGTCCCGCAATATATATGGGGCTGCGTCATTATCATAAATTTGTCTCGAAATTGATCGAATAATTTGAAGCGACTAATGCCACTACGAGATAACCAATTTATTTTTTAATGGAGAACAACGATATAGCATTGTAAGTTAGGCCCTGCGCACAATGG
>NJRP01000228.1:203033-220600 GCA_003063835.1 Aphaenogaster floridana | reverse complement strand
GATATTAGGAATAGGAACAAGAATTTTAGAATCAGTTTCCTCAATGACCATATAGATAAATAATAAGTTATGTTGTCTGTGTTTGGTATAACACATGTATGTCTTATATCTTATTAATATCCAATTGTGCGTTACGTTCAATATTCATTAAGGAAACTGATTCTAAAATTTTAATTCCTATTCCTAATAACCAATATTTCTCCATTGTGCGCAGGACCTAAAACTCTAATTCCTATTCCTAATATCTAATATTCCCCAGGGAGAAATGGCAATCTGATCGATGACGTCGATGACGTCTAATCGACGTCTGATCGATGTCGATCCGACATCGATCAGATTGCCATTTCTCCCTGGATCCTCCATTGTACGCAAGGTCGACATATGTTAGAAGCTGATTGAAAAAATCGATACCGGAAAAATTAAATCAATGGGCGGAAGATCGATCCCTATAATGAGCTTTGATAAACAACAGCGAGATTCATGCAAGCCGGTCGCTCGGTGCTTGCGACCGGTTCAGCTAATATATTCCCGTAACGTATGGCGAACATTAAAGTGTGTTAATTTTTTTAAGTGGTTCCAAGTTCCTCGAGTCAAGTTGTTCGAATGGGTCTGCGCGAGCTAGTGGGATCTCGGACGATATTAGAACGACCTTTGACCTCAATCGGAAGAACATAACAGTGCTTTTTATAAATTTAGCGACCACGTACTTACGATCGATGCGGAAGCAACAGGTCTCAGCGGAGGTAATCTCGCGACACCGACGATGATTCTGCAATAAATAACGGAAAATTACGATAATTTCGATCGACAATAATTGCGAGAGTCGCAGGTACAAAAATCGAGTACGGAAATGGCGGCGTTCAAATTTTCGAATCGGTTTTGGAAATTTATCATTATCGATACATTATCGATGCCTCTATTGTCACCTCTATTGTTACTAAAGAGACTCAACGTCGACAAGATCAGCGCATAATCAACGTGTCTTTATTCGATTTAACTCCAAGGATGCCGAATTGTTTTCGTTGCCTCGGCGCGGGCCGAATCGAGTGAAATAAGCTGTACGTGGGCAGTAGCTTGCCGATTATCGCTCGTAACTCGACGCCGCTCGCGATTATTGCCGTCCGTCCACTTGCGGCTTAATTCACGTACGAGAAATTTCACACTCACGTCTCAGCAGTCTCAGCCTCAGCACGTCTCACGCGACTCACACAGCTCACACTCGGCGTTCAGGCCGGGAATGACGGGGCAGAATGATCTGTTTTCGCAAATCTGCTCCCTCTCGCGCGTGAGAGGGGATCGATAATACTTCGCGATCACTTACGCAATCGATACTGAGCTGAGGGGCTCGCTGCTACTGAATGGTCAGCAACGCGCTGGCTCGTCGGTTAAGAACGGGACGCCAAAATATCGTGTATACATTCCGTTGTAGTGCATACAGATACACAAACACACGCACGTACACACACACACACACACACACACACACACAAAATCCATTAATCACATATGCATGAAGTTGTGCACTCGTGGTATAACGACAGACAGGTGGAGACATCGGGCCGCGCGAGACGCCAGTTGAAAAATGGCGGACTGCGAGAAGGAGGAGGCACACAATCTCGTAAGCTATTTACCTTTACTTAGCGTTTATCTAATCGCCTTAGATGCTTAGTCTCTAGTCGTCAGATAGCGTGGTTCCTGCGCCGCGCTAAATTATTTCACGCCCGCTCGTCTCGTCGGCTCGCAGCGGCCGTTTTTTTGAGGTTATGCCGTTTTGACATTTCCCCGACAGCGCGCTCCGCGATAGATAACGCGAACGCCCCGTCCCGACCGAATCGATAACACCCCGCTGAATTCGCTTCCAGCAAATGGAGTTCGAGTGGGTGCTCCACGAGGAGGTGCACGCCTCGTTGTCGCAGCTCCGGAACATCTTGATGGTATGTATACAATCGGATAAGTTCTGTACAAATACTCCTGTATATGATGCCTAGTATTTAGTCCCTTCCACTCGTGGATTGTCGTCGGAAGCCGACGCTGCCCACGCATATTAATCTTGCGTGTCTATTTTAAGGAATGTGCTCAACGCTTCCCACTGGCTCTCTTCGGTAACGATCAGCACAATAAAACCGACAGATTTGTCTTCGCGGCCCCGCATGATCAAGTCAAGTGCGTTGCTGTTCTGACGGGCGACAGTATCACAAATGCGGTAAAGTGTCTTTAGTACCCGCTCAAGATCGTGCTCAGGATCGGTTGTAGTAAGATAAAATTAGAATTACTCACTTTATTGCGTTATTGAGATATTTCCCATGCTTGTAGGAAGTGAATTTCAAGGTGCAGCGACAACAGAATGTTAATATGAGGACGAGTATTCAAAGTGATCATCCATGGAAGTTGCAACAAATTCAAGATGCTGCTAATCATTTACAGCAAGGCATCGCCCATATAGACAATGTAGACAGACATTACCTTTTTAAAACGTCGGACGAAGTCATGCATGTGCTAGGTAATATCCTGGGCTGCCTTCAGAGGAGCAGAACCAGCTTGATCGTTCCTAGGAAGAAGACAATTGATGATCTTATCAAGAGTCGAAATATGGTACGTGAGATTTATCTTATTCCATCATAGACATTTTAGCATTACTATCAATAGCTGTAAAAACTTTTTTTGTTCATAGAAATCTCTCAATCCAAATCTTCCAGAGAATTTGGCCATTAGCTTTTACATTCAAAGCTACAAACTGGTTTTAGCTATTTATCAGTTAGAAAATGCTCATGGCAGTGTTAAATACGAAACTCAGCAAGCGGAGTGCAGCGTACCATGGCTGAACGAAGCTCTTGTATTGCTTACTATTGCTCTACAACTTTGTCAACGACTGAAAGACAAGGTTTGTTATGATTGTTTAATTTAAAATTTTCAATTTAACTTAATAAACTTTCTGACATGGTAAATTTTTCAGATATGTGTCTTTTCGCAATATAAAGATTTTACAGTAGGTTCTCGTGTTCCTTCTGCGATGGGCTGGTAACCTAACACCAAGATTCGTTTTCGAATAAAACTCGATACGGCATACGATGATATATCCAAGTGAAAAAGATTTGGCCTCAACTGGTAACATTTGCTCTGGCCTTCGTTTTTACATATGTTAATTGTTGTCGTTTCATCGTATTTCCTATTGCACTAGAGTGTTGTTCTAAACGTTTCTAAACATGATTATAGTGTGCGCCTAGTTTAGTAATGTATGATGTATTGTAAGCTACTGAGATACCCGATCAAAGATTCACATGGAGATGTGAGTCATCAATTGATAATAACGAATCACTATTATTATAGGCCAGAAATGGAAGACTTTGAGAGCATTTTGCCAATTACTGGTGTGCCTATCACCATGTTATACTGTGTTCTTCCCATTTCTGTGGTAGTTTTTCATGATCGTAAGTCTAACTTTGGCATATAATATCTAAAAAGTTGTCATTTTATCTACAAATTGATAGAATGATATTTAATACATCTACTGTGATTCTAGAAATCTATGCTATAATCCTCTCCTTACTGGATTAGAACATGCTTTCATATATATATATATATATATATATATTGATAGATATCAGTTTTTTATTTTCTTCATTATTTGTTATAGATGTTTGCGTGCATATTTACACAATGCATTGTGTGCATAATCACCATGTAGCATAATTTTCAATTGATTTCATTTGCACATTATCTTTCTCTAAATTTTTCAAAAATGTCGGAATGTAAAAAAATTTTGATGCAATATCTTGGCACCTTTTTGCTAATAAGAAGGCGTGCTAACTTAATGATGACTACTGTGTGTATAGCTATGAAAAATGCCATTTCATTTATCAAGTATTATTTAAAGATAATAAGTAGACAAATACCATGTGCCTCATGATTCCGAATTTGGATAAAATACCAATACTTTACATGATGGTACAATTTTTGTAATCGGTATTTTGATTACTAAAATTGTTATAGCGAAGATACAAATAGTATATGTATATATACACGTATTTGAAAAAGAGAATATTGCCAAAGAGAATGTTGCTCTAGGTTATTAACAGTAGGGAAAGGATTAAGGTTTATAATTAAAAGAAGTGCTTAAATATAATAAGTAGCTAGTAATTCTTTTAGTAAATTAAAGATGTGTAGGAAAAAATAAATCTCCATATGCATTTTTTTGACGGTTTAGTAAAATTGTTTGAAATTATGTTTCAAAGAATAGGGGGTATAACAATTGCAGTCATGTCAAAAGATTTGACATAAAAATTTCTCTATATCATTGGTTGAAAAAACAAAGTTAAATTTTCACTCTTTATGGCCAATTTCACCAACCACGGTTAACTTAATCGTCGTTAAGCAAAATTAACAAATACGATTGGTCAATTCCAATGGAATAACCGGCCGGTTAAGTTAACCGTGGTTGGTGAAATTGGCCCTTATACATCAAGAAATATTAGTGGAAAAAAAATCTTGCCCAAGTCATTATTATATTAATTTTTCCACAAAATTTATATATATATATATATTTATTTATTAAGATTTATTAAGATATGTATTATTTTAATAATTTATATGCTTATTTTAATCTGTATTATAATCTGATTCAAGAAATCAGAAAGTTGTAGCATTTTAAATATTAAATTTATATACAAGATATTGTTTATTGTTACATACTGTATGTTATAAATATGATCCAAACAAACACATATATTTTAAATTTATCTTGGAAGTTTATTAGGTATATTGTACTTATGTAATTTACATGTTTAATTTATTTACGACAATTAATAAATGTATGAATTAAATCAACTTTCACATATGTCTTCAATAACCCAATTTTTTAATTAAACTTACAGCTCCATAACAGTTCCCGTACAAAAATAGGCAGGAAAAACAATGGATATTTTAAATTACAGAGGATACATCACTAGCCTCGTTTTTTGCTAAGTTTCAATATTTATTACATCAAAAATCAATTGTTTTAGCAGCCTAGTGAAGTATTATTAATTATCTGCAGTCTTGTAAAATATCGTCAGTATGCATGGAAAGATCAATTATTCATATTATATGGACGTACGAAAAGCAGCATATTGTATCTTTTTTTAAAAATATTTTACCTATATGTTTATCTCGTACAGAAAACTTTTGTATGTACATTGTGTACGAAGCTGTATAGATCACGTAACAACTTCAGGTCATTCTTTGACAGTAACTATCACATGGCTCGTTGGTCTAGGGGTATGATTCTCGCTTCGGGTGCGAGAGGTCCCGGGTTCAAATCCCGGACGAGCCCGTGGTTTATATTTTTTTTTGCCTCGTCATCAATACTTCTTCATTTAAACGCTGATAATATCATTGCGATGCACATATCGCTCAAAACTCGTATACAAATAAAAATATTTTATCTTTACTTAGCTGCAAATTAGCTTCTTAAATTGCAGTGCATATTTTCCAATTTTTTAGAACTTTTAGTTTTGCCTTATCGAGCGATCGTGATAATGTACTAATAGACGCTGTATTTTGTTTGACTCTGTGCAAAAATTTACAAATCCGCACGTGTTTGTATTCGAATCATGTTTAGTGAATAGAAACCCGAAAATTCTCCAAAGAGCGTGCAATCGGTGCAATATGGTGCTAATACGGTACATGAGTTTCACATTTGGTAGCCGAATAGCAGCGTTAGTAGCATGTCGCTCGTGTGGAATCCTTCGAAGAAGCACAGCGAACGTGAGAGGTAACAATAAATTAGAGAAATACCTTCAAATTAATATATATCTTTTAAATATTAAGTAACATAAATGTTTCTTTAGCTCGTAAAAGTGTATTACAAGCTATGCATTATCTTAACCTATAATGTTGATTTGAATGAACCAATATGGTATGTCAGGTCAGGTATTGAATTTACAGTTCAAAAAAATTAGGCCCTGGCACTACGAGTGGTTTTATCTTAAAATAGAGGGTTCATCGAAAAATACTTAAAACAAGCACTTTATTTTTACAGCAAATATTTGACATATTTTATTTATTTAGACCTTTACAGTCACAAATTTAAATCCGTTTAACATGTTTAACATGTTTTTTTTTACAGATGGGTATGCATCTATCCAATATATCTGAACAGTAAAAGAAGTTTGGCTGGCGGGCGAAAATTGGCCAAGGATAAATGCGTGGAGAATCCAACACATCAGGAAATACGGGACGTCCTACTGGCAGCAGGACTCAATGTAGGTGTAGAGAATAAACTACATCCGAAGGAGCGTAGCAAGGAACCTTTGTTCCGTGGTCGTATTCGGGTGCAGCTGAAAAATGACGATGGCACGCCGGTACGGTCCGAATTTCCTACGAGAGACTCCCTCCTGGAATACGTCGGTACCACAATTTCGAAGCTGAAGACTCGCCAAGGCAAGCAGAGCTCCAGCGAACAACCGTCTTCGCAGCCATCCACGTCGAATTCAAAGAAAGGAAAAGGCAAGGGAAGAAGGTAAGGAAGATTTCAAACTTTATATATATATATATATATATATATATATATATATATATATATATATATATATATAATATATTTATCAAGGTTGGGAAAGTTACTTTATAAAAGTAAGTTACTTTATAAAAGTAACGAGTTACTTTTCAGAATCGATAACTTGTAACTGTAACGAGTTACTTTTATAAAGTAACTTTCCCATCCTTGATATTTATTGCCTCATTTGTTCTCATTTATTCTCTGACATCCGTTTGACTCTGTTCTTAATTTTATTATCTGAAGTCCGATTGACTCTGTTTCTTAATTTATTATCTGACTATTATGTAATTTTTGTGATTTCTTTGCACACCAAATCCTGCGCTGTACTCTCATTTGCCTAATTATATATACTTGATTATATATATATTTTACATTATACAAACTGTTTATATATATATATATATATATATATATATATGTATGCTCATATTTAGATTTTGTATTGTTTCACACACACATTTATAATATATAAGAAAAACAATTAAACCGAGTTCTATTGTTATGACTTAAATTTATATATAAATTGAAACTTACAGTAACACAAGATGAAAGGGTCGTATTACATGTATATATTTTAATTGTTGGAATAGAATGATAGAAATAGGTTGAGGAATAAATTAATGCTGGAAATTTTTAAAAATGTATGATTAACGCTAGTTATTGAGAAGAAAATTTAATACTTATATTACTATTTGCTTGCTGTACAAATGTGATATAATAATTTATCAAGAATTTAGGTTTATATTTTGGATATATATATATATATATAGATTAGATATATATACAATATATTTAATTTATATTGCTTATGGTTTATCGGTTCCATTTTTCTCGGTTTTTTTTTCTTCTTTAGGAATGTTGTTTCTAGATTTTTCATTGGAATGTGTTTTGTCAACAGGTAAAACTCTACTTTGCTGATCAGTATTTGCGTTATTCTCGCAAGAAGAGTATGAATTAGTCGCAGAAGTCAGCGGGTCCGATATACCTTGTGCATAGTGCGATAAAGGTTGAAGAACATATCCATTAGTTATAGGCTGGAGCATATTCATCAAAGGACTATAATAAGGAGTGTATTGTGTATGATATGGGAAATGCTGATATTGCATTGGTTGGTATATCGCCTGTGTGATATATGGCCCTGGATACTGTGATGAATCAATTAATCCAAGAATATTTTGGTCAGCAGATTTGTCCTGGAAGAGATAAATTTTGATCCATAATTTTTCTCTTTTTACAAAAATCAGTTCAATGCTTAGTCAGTTGTATATAATTACATGTAATGATTTCAGCAAAAAATTATTTGTATCAATATATAGAATGTCACAAGTCGGTGTGTATTAATATACGGAATGTTGTGCAATTTCTTGATTGTAACGATACAATTCTTCATTATTTCATTATTTACTAAGAAATATTATACGAATTTACATAAGAATCTTAAATAAAATTCACGAGTTATTGAACATCATACTCATATTATTGTGAAACTTACTGCATTATTTCTGGCGGTAGGAAGGTTGGAAGTAGTAGAGCTATCATTATTTTCACATGGTTGACCAACAATGGCTGTACCTGATCCGTCTTGTGGGAACTAATAGAAAAGGATTTAATTACAGCTTTAATAAATTTTCTATTTTAATTTATTATCATATATATCTGTCAGCGTACAGTTAATTTTTTAGACTTATTTGTATAGAACCTTTACTCAGAATGTAGTGTTTGTCAAGTTTTATTATACTGGCTGCAAATTATCTTATTGAATATTACTCACATTAGTACTTCTGACGATGCCGCGATGGTACATAGGACGATGGTATAGACGAGGATGTAACACATGGTGCAAAATGTGTCCGGGGAGTGTAACTGCTCTCATTAAAGCGTGAGGCAATCCATGTGGATGAATCGCACCCAAGGGAATCATCGGATCGTACAATCCGTTTGTTGGATAGGTGCTACCTGGATTCACCGCCCTTAAGGTCGGAAGATACTCTGCGCCCTGCATAGTTGGACTCGGGTACGGTGCGGATTCTGATACCATATACAACGGAGAGTCGCATGTATTCCAAGAAACGGGACTGGTTAACGATGCACCGTGAAATTCGTCTTCGGGGTTACTTTCGTCAACCACGCCCGAAAACGAATTTGTTGCAGAATCGGCGCTATTGAACGCTCTGACAAAATGGGAGTGACCAGCTGCTGGTCCTCCATCGATAAAATACTGTGCCACTTTCTCGGCATCTCCTACAAGGCAATTCGACAGTCTTTATTTTAGATACCCCGGCGTTAGATGTCTAAAAGATGCCTTAATTATCACGGTGGTTCTTAGGCGACTTTTAAACGCCTTTTGGAGTTTTAGGTTCCTCGGATTTGGATACTAATCAGTCCTTTATGAACGAAGTTACCTTTATGTCAATAATTAACTGTAAAATTGTGTGGACCTACTTTTAGAGGAAAAGTTTTCAAATGTTTCGTGACAATGGAGTTTTTGAAATTGAAATACGAAGTGAGGCATGTGCGGTACTTTTTTTAAAGACACGTCGTTCCGAAACTTTTGAGACATTTAAATCAATAGAAAGTTGAGGTGCTTTATAGAACTATAATCTTATCTTACCCGGTCTGAGACGACGCCTGTATTTTAAAATAGAACGCACGTTTCGCTCCTCATCTGTCGGATCCTCGGAAAGCATATTTAGTTCGATAGCCTGAATTTCTCTTTGTATGCGCTGTATGCATTCTGCATCTGAGTTTGGCATGTATTGTTGAGTTAAAATGTGAAATATGCAGGATTGCTTTGTTGGCAACTGTTTTAGCATTTTATTTACACGGAAAATGTACTTGTAAATGTATGATAATACCTTTGTCACTGTCGTCAGCAAAATTACATTCACAGTGGTCGTTTGCAAATACTGCGGAAGCATTACATTGTACGCATAGCAAATTGCAAGTTTCGGCATCGTTTGCGTCCAATAAAATACCATGAATTGTCGCTGCAAATATATCTTATTCATTATGAAATTGGATACATAAATTATCAATAATGACATATGTATTCCCAAATCTTGTAACATCAAGAGAGAGCAATTTAAACTACACACTAAGAACTTGAAATTACTTTAAAAAATACTCTTTTTTTCTCTCATTGTCTCATTGTCAGATGATTATTAATAAAAAGAAAAGGTTATTTGGATCATATACAAGGCAATCAAATTCTAATGAAAATTTCGCGTTTATCTAACTGAATAATTGATTTTATATGAAATGATCCATGTTTCACTCATGTTACTGAATTTTTACGTTATTAAAAAAATTAATTGTTATAGTATAATCATAATATTACTATTAAAATATAATAGAATAATGTTAATTAAAAGACTTTTATACGAACCAGCACAGTATAGGATATGAATTAATAACAAAAATCGATGTCGGATGATCATATTGTCCGATGAATAACGAAAGTCCAATTAAATATTTTAAATCGAACACAAGTCGCACGCGATCTCTCACTGTACTGCTATAACAGCAATTGTACTTTGATTTATAATAGTTTATAATTGCACAATTTGCAAATGTGTGCTGATCATTTCTCAAATTGCTTTGCTGACATGATTAATAATGCAATTTCATGTTTTAATTTACTGTTGCATAAGGCCACACCGGCGACATATCAAATGTCACAATCTGTTATTAATTTCGACAAAGGTATTCGGAGAACGATTGCGATAATGCATCTAATTTTGCTACACGTCAAAATTTTCTTTTCATCGCATTCACTCATCAGTTATACTAATATCATTGAGTTTATTATTCCGAGAAACGGAACTATACAATGTATACGCGACAGTCCATAGAATTTCATGCGAATTGATATAATCACGAATTAGAAGATTTACACAATTAATAATAACCAAATATTTTTTGGCATGACAATAATTCCATACAATTTTGCACATTGAATAATTCATTTAAATATCGAATTATTAAAGATAAAAAAGAAGTTTTTACTGTGACAAATGTTTTCAAATAATTTTTAAATTAATGTTTAATGCGAGGTAAGAGAAAAAAAACTTTTACTATAACAATACTTAAAATTTTGTGCAAGTAATCACAAATCAGAAGATTTACACAATTAATAATAATCAAATATTTTTAGCGTGGCAATAATTCCATACAATTTTGCACAGTTAATTTATTTAAATATTGAATAAAAAATTAAAAAGCAATTTTTAGTGTAACAATGCTTTCAAATAATTTTTTAATGATGTTTAATGCAAGGTAAAAGAAAAAAAAACCTTCACCGTGACAATGCTTTCACGCATTGCCGTGACCAGGATTCGAACCTGGGTTACTACGGCCACAACGTAGGGTCCTAACCACTAGACGATCACGGCTACTGAAGGTTGTGTAAAGAGTTGCGTTTTTACTCTTAAAGAAGTCACGATATATATACCTACATTTGCAAACACACGTTTTGCGTGTAAAACAAGTTACGTCAACCTCTTTCTTGGATAATCGAGCGACGCGGGTAATAAGGTCAGACCGTTGAAACCGCACATATAGCAGAATTTATCGGAAATTTCATTTGAAATTCCATCGGACATTTTTTGTTAAGAAATTTATCGAAAATCATTATTCGCATTTTTTTTAACTGTATACTGCAATTACGAAGCGAAATAAGAGATCGCACAATATCATATCGTGATAGACTGCGAGTATCACATTGTAGTATTTTATTAACCTAGAATATATTGGTTCACATCCCACAAATTTTTAGATAAGATTGGCATTTCTCTCTATCTCTTTCGCGTAGGGATCGTGCTACGAGCATCTTGCATTTCTCGCGTGCGATCCTGATGGATGATCGTTCTAGAATTTCAGATCCGAATGCGTAAACAAACGAATTCGCAGTTTTGATTTGTGCTATTTTATTATAACCTCTTATCTCCATTTCCACCAATGTAGATTAACTTTAATCTCGGTTTAACTTACTCTTTATCTTTTTCTAGTTCTAAGAATTAAAAAAAGATAAAGAGTAAGTTAAACCCCCCCCCCCCCGAAATTAAAATTAATCTACATTGGTGGAAATAGACGTTAATATTTTATCAATTTTGACTTTGAACTTACGATTTGAATTCTCAAAAGTAAAGTAAATTATAGGAATTCTTAGAATCATGACTTTTGAAATTTTTATTAGTGCCATTAAATATTTCTAATACGTTGCCGATTTTTGAGGATTAAAACTTTGATTTATCAATTATCGACGATCGATAAATTCGCCATTATTTAATTGGCTGTCAATAATCGACATATCATTGTATATAATTACCGACATCAAGATTTTTTCAACTGTCGATATTTCATAAACCACAATTAGAATCGAAAATTTAAAAAATTTACGACAATTTAAACTCTCGAAAATTTATTATAGTATCAAGAAAATATGCAACTAGAAGATGACAAATCTCTCAATTTGAGCATTGCAATTTAAAATGCTTTATTGTATAATTTTTTTCTTTTAGGAGCTATGATTACTATACCAATACGGGGGGGCATACATACGCCTTCATGAATATTTAAATACGAATCCCCACAATTGATGCAACTTCACACGTTAAGCCATTTATAACATCAAATATACACCAATCGCGTTCAGACTGTATCGATCTGATTAAACGATTAGTATTTTCAGAAGAGTCTCTCAGTAATCTTTCACGTATATTTTTAATTGATATTCTGTGGAAATAGCTGTTTGTTGGACGTTGTATACATTATGAATAATTTTAATCTATTAGTATCTAAAATATCCTATTTTCTGGACACACTGGATTATTTTGTCTCATTTACTGAAGTTATTTTAATTTATAATCTTTGTTTTTTTTATATTTCATGTTTTCTTATTTATTTATTACATTTATTTACATTTACACTTTATTTTATTTTGTAATTATATTATAATTTATATACACAAATCTAGTTATCAGTGTAAATTATAATATGTAAATTATATTACAGCTTTCAAATAGGATCAGATTCGCCTAGTATATCAAAGCGCAAATAATTTGAATGCTGCATGAGTTCTATTGCTCTAATACGCCATATGTAAAGTGTCAAATTTGGAAAATCTTGTTAAGATAAATTGGTTCCACCAATGTGCATCCGTATTTGATAATCTCATGAGTTGTACGTATAGTTTGAACACTATAAATTCCATTATCCAATATGAGTTGCGTTAAAAGTGCCAAATTTTCGAAATCTTATTAAAACATGCAGATTTCGCTAATCGATATAATCGAATCGTCCGGTATAATTAAATGTTATTTTCGGTTCAGACGAAAATAAATTCCTGAAAAATTCACTAAAACTGGTTCAACTTTTCCGGCATTGACTGTGTCGACGTCAGAAGTAGTCGCCTTAATGGTACATCGTGAAGATACGTTCCTGGATCGTAGCATCACAGAAAGCTGCGAACCACTTGCTACCTCATGCTCTCCCGATTACGAGAGTCTCCGGGAGAGCCTATCCCAACCAAGCCGATAACAAAATCCGGCGTCGTCTTATATTCATGTCTCTCTCTTTCCCTCTCTCTCCCGATCCCGTTGCCGCCTGTCATCTGGAGTGCGGCATTCCAGGAGAGACTCAAGAATACGCGACGCAAAAGGATCTATACAACGAGTCCCGAAGGAACCGTGAAGGTTACTAGCGTTATTCTATGACACTGCAAGTCCGGATCTATCGATCGCATGCTGAAGAGAATTCGAATCTGTGACGCAACCCGGGAAGCAGGGCGGAATCTCTGGGTTATACAGAGTGTCCTGGAATCGTGAAAGTTCCCTTTTTAATTTTCTCTCAATATGTCGAGATCATTAATGGTCTTTATCGTATCGTTCAGATTTTTTAATTCTGTACATCTTTATAACTAAGCTCCCGATTAAATTTCTATTAAATCCGCATAAAATTTATTGAAGAATATAATTCCCTCATTTCTTGTCTCTTCTAAAGCTTCAAGATTCTTTTTCTTAATTATAATTTATTCGAAGGCTGTACATTTACGACACTTTGACATTTACATTGTATACTGAGGAAAAGTCGATTCCAAATGAATCAGAGTATAATGAAAGAAATATCCGGTGATTTCGAGACACCCTGTATAACCCAGTTTCTTCTTCGTTCTAGACGTTCATCAGGCTTCGCTTTTCCCTTCACTCACAATTTACGACGGGAAGATTATCGAGGAATTCGTTATTCTCTTTTTTGTTCGGGACGTAAGTAACCGGTTGTGTACAGAATAGGAAATCAAACAAAAGCATTCAAGAGCGAATCTATCTTTCCGTAGCTTGATTAATGTAAATTCATTGTGCGAACCCGAAGTACCGAATTTTTTTCATCTTACATAACGATTTCGGGTAAAACTGATATCACAAAGCAAGGCAATATCTCAAAAATAAAATTCGTTGTATTTTAAAATAATCTTTTTATAAACGCGTTATTAGTCGTAGGTGCGAGTTGACGATGAGGACCGTTTTATTTATACTCCTTCTTTCGCCACACTCTTCTCGAAGTCTTTGAGCAATTTATCGATCCGTTTCACACACTCGGCAGAGTTTTTGTGATCAATATCGTAAACCTGATAAGCGCAATTAAGTTGGTAAGTCGGGATGGTGTAAACTGCAAGTTTTGTGGATATAGAAGAAACTCATACTTTTTTGGTAAAATCACTTTTCAGCCTTTTATCTTGGAATATCATTTTCTCGCCGGTCCTCAAATTATCGAAAACTTTTATTCGCAACGGGCCAAATTTCTTCTGGAACTTTTGCGTGTCACCCGCACACTCCGCCTCCAGATTTTGTATATCAGCGTGAATCTTTCTTTCGTCCGTGCCCAGTTGATCCACCTTCTTGTTGAACTTCTTAATGTCGCTGTACGCGTTTTGGTAATCCTTCTTCGTTTTTGCCCGTATGTCTTCAGTAAGCTAAATATTACACGGGAAACGATCTAACTTAGCGACATCCCAAGTAGAACACGAAAGTCATGATGACGTCAAAATGATGCTTAAATGGTCGCGTTCAGCAGACCAAGCCGCTCAGTAGCAATCGAATGTGATTGGCTCTTACTTTTAGAACCAACCAATCAACGCAGAGTGTTGATAAGACGAACTCAACAGTTGTGTCTGCTGAACGCGCCTAATGATGCTTAAATGACGCCTTTGACATCATATATATATTTTGAGGTTATTTAGACGTCATCATGACTTCAATGATGTCAAAGGCGTCATTTTAGCATCATTTTGACGTCATCATGACTTTCTGTTCTACTTGGGATATATGTCCAAATTAAATTAAATTTGTCTAATATAAATTATTTTACAAGTTTGCGAAGAAGATTTAAAGCTTTGTTAATTGACGTATATGTCTTGTGGAGAAATAGGATGCATCAATCACCTTTTGGATTGCAACGTTGACTACATTTTTCAGTAGATCTGACGCATTTGGATATTTCTTAAACGTTTCGTCAATCTGCGTCTGATTAGTTTTGATCCACGTATCGATCTTGGCGTCAATCTTGTCGTCATCGTAGTCCATCAAGAACGTGTCCTCGTTCGTAACATTATCCTGCACTCTTGCCAACACTTCGGAACTCCAGTGTAAAACGCGGTCTCTCTCCTCCAGGAGACCTTCCCACGTTTCAGGCATCCTGCCCATAGTTTGTCCCATTTCGCCAAGCTAACAGTAGAAAATGGAAATGGTCAAGTACGCCCGTAAATTTTAATACGAGGCGATATTTTAAAATTTTTTATATAAAAATTAAAGTGCACGGAGAAAGAACGGTTTTACTGAAATATCTAAAAGTTTGGCCAGTTATAGATCTGAAAATAATTTTGTTAAACCATCAAAAGTAACTATGTAGGACATTCAAACATGATGATAATGCTGCAAAAGTTTTGATATTCTAGCAACTATATTGGGCGTCCTACATAATTATTTTGATGACCCAACAAAATTATTTTCAGATCTGTATCTGGCCAAATTTTTAAATATTTTAGTAAAACCATTCTTTCAGTGTGTCATATATCTCATTATCCCATTAATCCATAATTAATTCCCCACAAAATTGTAGAAATAATCAAGCCAGTAAACACTTCCGTTTTAAGAGAAGGACTAAAATCTTCACATCACGGAAAGAACGGTTTTGCTGAAATATCTAAAAATTTGGCCAGATACGGATCTGAAAATAATTTTGTTAGACCATCAAAAGTAACTACGTGGGACGCTCAAACATTATGATAATGCTACAAAAAGTTTTGATATTCCAGCAACTATTTTGGGCGTCCTACATAATTATTTTAATGGTCCAATAAAATTATTTTCAAATTTGTATCTGACCAAATTTTTAGATATTTCAACAAAACCATTCTTTCCGTGATTACTTCCGTCACATTACCTCTTGTGTTTGATCTCTTGAAATTTTATATATATATAAATAAGTCTTTTAATGGATTTACTATTAAATTTCCTGTGAAGATTTTTGCGGCCGAAATAACACTTGATTCGTATAACGCGGAATTTACGAGGATCTCTATACCGTCGAACTGAAAATTTTGACAGCCAGAAATGTTAGCGATTGCAATTTGATTAGAAAAACCTATTTGACGTTCGCCCCGTTTCGGCCAAATACCGCGCTCTTTTGTTCGCCGTGTGTTTTTTATGCAGTGAAATTTAAACGTCGACAAATCTGAAATAACATGGCAGCGATATTTATTTAAATAAATACTCATCTCTCAGTTATTCTCTGCAAGAACTAAATATTGTCCACAATAATGTGCAAAATAGGGAAATTCATTTCTTCGTGATTACCCTACTGAAAAATTTTTATTCTCAATTATGATCTCAATAAAAATTTTTTAGTAGGGCCTTATCTCAATAAAAAATTTTCAGTAGGGGCCCCTACTGAAAAATTTTTATTGAGATCATAATTAAGATCATAATATTGAGAATAAAAATTTTTCATTGTGATCATAATTGAGATCATAATATAGAGAATAAAAATTTTTCAGTAGGGTACACATTTACGAGAATCACATCGGTGCCATTTCGCGCGCATTAAATTTCAAATAATATATTCGAGCTATTCTCCTATTTCTCCTTTTTCTAAAGTAATCATTTCGCCTCGTTGCAAACGGCTCGTTTCACCGCAGCGTCTCGTACGATGGCGCCGCGCGGCGGCGGCATCGCGACGCTCGCGCGGCGCTATTGATAAATTCTCTTCCGGTAGGGAAAAATACCGCGTCGCGCATGCCGCGCGGATGAAATTACGCGGAAAACGAACGCCGTTTGCGCCGTCTTTCACGGCCGGCTGAATGCGCGTCGCGGGGCTCGTTTGTTCGCTGGAGACAACCCCGCGTGCGTCGCCCCGTAACGCGCGAATAAGCGAAGGTGTCGGCGCGCTTCGCGTCGAGCGCCATTTTGCCCGCCGCGATGTCCGCCGCCGACTCTCTCCGCGCGTGGAAAAAGGAACTGGGACGGATGTCCGCCTGTCGGCGGAGAGAGCCCGCGGGATTGAATCGCGGCACCGAGGCACACTCCGCGCCTCGTCGGGGTGTCAATTCAAAGCGGCGTAATCTCCGCTCGGCGCGGCCAATAATCGGCTTATTGATTTTGATTTGTGCCCGCGTAATAACGCGGTAGGCCCGCACCCGTACAGAGCGCGCGCGCGCGCGCGCGAGGAAAACGCCGACGAATGTCCATCTCTACCAATGTAGATTAAGTCTTGGTTTTATTTACTCTTTATCTTTCTCTAATTTTAAGAATGATAAAAATCTTATCTAAAATTTCAAGCGATCAAACACAAAAGGTAACACGTGACGGAAGTCCCACACAGCACCGAAATATTTCAGAAAGCTTTCAAAAAGCTGTCAATGAAATATGAAACCTTTCAAAAAAATATTTCAGACATATTTCCGATATGTTTCAGATACATAAAATGTCCGCTTAGATGAGATATCATAAATGTTTCTGAAATATTTCTGAAATGCTTA
>NJRP01000228.1:184265-196548 GCA_003063835.1 Aphaenogaster floridana | reverse complement strand
TATTATTAATAGACCCAATATTTGGATTATTAAAACAATGATTGAATTATTGGTTTAAAAATGCAGACATTGGATATTTGGTCTAATATAATAATACAATTGAATGAACTACTTATGTTTTTGGCACCCCGTGATACCACTTTAATTGAAGCAACAGCTTTTTTTTCTCAGTGTACATAGTTACTTTTGATAGTCTAACAAAATTATTTTCAGATCTGTATCAGGCCAAATTTTTAGATACTTCAGCAAACCCGTTCTTTCCGTGTACCATCCCAAGGAGAACAGAAAAGTCAAAATAATGTCAATTTGACATCCCTGGCGAAAATAATATATTTATTGAAAGTTTATAAGAAGTTTTGCTTAAGTGTTGAGTAGATGTTTCATTTACTTTAAAATATTTATTAAATTGTTTATGAGATGGAAATTTAAACATGGAATTGTTTATGAGATATTCACGGCTATGTTTCTTATGAAATGTTTCAGTGGTGTTTAATGACATAGTCTCAAACGTTTCTATTATAGTTTTGTAAGTAATTATAAAATGTTATGTCAGCAGGAATTTGCAACGCGCGTTTCTAAACAGTGTAACCATTATAAAACTTTTCATAAACAAATATAAACACAATCTCTCACTAACAATTTTCGCCAGGGATCTTATTGATCAAATTTATGTCATTTTTTGGTCATGATTGAAATCTCGATCTAAAAATAAAAAAGAAGTCAATATAAAGTCATTTTTAAGTCATCTGAGATCGATATTTCAATCGTGACCAAAAAATGACATAATTTGGTCAATATAATGTCAAATTGACATTATTTTGACTTTTCTGTTCTCCTTGGGATAGAATATAGTTTCGACAAATATTAACAGCACGCTGCTTATATGTATATCAAACGGATTCCCTTTCATGGTGTACCGTGATCGAAATATTTCGTTTTTGTTTTCGCATGGATTACTACCGTTAAAAAGGAGTCTCCCGGAAGAGGCGTATACGTGATTTGAACGTTTAGGTCCAGTTTAAGAAAATCGCTCTTTGTGCTTCGCTATTAAACAGAAAAAACAGCTTTACAACTGTTGTAAGATTCTTTAATATGATTGGTTTATATACTTAGATCCATGATGTAAAATGAAAGGTGAATCATTCCCGTGGATGCGCAGTAGAAGCCAATCAGATTTTGCTCACAACGCAGTAGAGGACCAATCAGATTTGGCCAAATGCGAATGGGCCAATCAGATTTTGCCCACAAATTCAATACTCGGCCGCCATTATCCGCAATGGTTCACCTTTCTTTTTACATCATGCTTAGCTCCAGCGAGAAATTCAGAGAAACTGAGGGCAAGAACCAGTCATATTAAAGAATTTTACAATTGGAGAGCTGCTTTTTAATTTTTCTGAACGCAATCATTAATAAATAAATTCGATAAAGTTCTTATTATTATTCAAATATAAATATGAGAGAAAGCCAATATATTGGTCGCGGCGGATCTTATTATTAATCTTTTTTACTATTATTGTTAATTTTCTTATTAAATGGATCATTTCCATTTTCAAAGACGCGCGTCGAAAGCGTTCCGTTGGGAAATATTCTAGGTTCGGCGACGAACGCGGCCCGGAGCGGTAAGCGGCAACGGCCCGCGATATCCCGTCGAATACAGACTTCGTAAAGTATTTCGATACAATTTTTCCTCTCTCTCTCTCTCTCTCTCCTCGGAAACGCTCGCTCGCGCGAAACAGCTTTTCCAACTTTTAACGCGCTACACAACCGAGAGAGTTTATCAACGTCAGCAGTTAAGAGTTAATCCGCGCGACGTTCGGTTCCCTCGAGGGGGAGGGGGGTGGTGGCGAGAAAGGGGATGCCGCGCTGACGGGACGATAAACGGCCATCTTTATGCCCGATACGACGACGAGGGAATTTGCGTTTCATGGAATTATAAAGTAATCCACGCCGCCCGCCCGCATTGAAAAAAAAGATACCCTCTCGTGCCGTGCCGAGGCGCGAAAGTTTCCGCCGCGCGGTACCTAGTTGGATGCTTTTAACGATCCCGACGACGCTTGTCCGCGAGCTCGCGCGAAAAACCCTTCTCCACCCCTCTCCAACACCCTCGTGGACCCTGTCCCCCATTGTGCCTCTCCCGTCGCGCGCCCGCCGGTTATGTTGTTATATATTATAACGTACGTGGCGTTCTCGCTTTATGGTGCCGTTCGAGCGTTCAAATCGAACTAAAAATAACTGCTTTGCGCGCGCCATCGATGCCACCTGAACTACTCGTGCGTGCACGAAGGTGGCCTCCGCCGCGCCGAGTACAAGCGGGATACATACACTTCAGCTGGCTGCTCCTTTTGAAGCGGCCGATGTCAGGGAAGCGGGAGAGAGAGAGAGAGAGAGAGATAGAGAGAGGGAGAGAGAGAGAGACGCGGCTTGTGGTGAATCGCGTATGTATGTCCCCACATGCATGCATAAACCGCGGCTTTTTACGGCCTGACCTATCTTTCGCCCACGTTAAATATCGGCTCTCTGCAGGATGCACCGATCATCCCCGGGACGTCGCTCCAGCGGCGCTCTTCTCGCCGCTCGGTATTAAAGCTGCGAGCGCGATGCTGCGGATGTATCAGCCTAGGGATGTAGGACACTTTGACTCACCGATAATTCGTAAGTGTTACGACGCGCGCGTGCGCTCGTTGCGATTTCTTGCGTTTATCCGCCGTCACGAAAGGGTTGTTTGGCGGAGCGGCAATGATAGACATTTCTGGCAAATTGCACGCATCCCGCAACGGAATATCAAGAGAATACCGTTTCCGAAATTACGTTCAGCTAATCGTTACACAGATGAATCTCGGGACGTTGGTGAAATATCATGGCGTTATGGCTCGTCTACAATACGCGAAGTAAGAAGTAGGAGTAAATGTAAGAGAAATACACCTTCCGGTGTAAGGGAGCTAAAGTAAAGGCGTAAAGGAAATAAATTACTTTTATTTAAAATATAAAATAGTAAACGCACACAGAAGAAAAAGTCTTCAATCAAGACGAATATATTTAAATTAACACTATCGTTGTTTCATATATAAGCAAGAAAATATTATTTTCTTAGAAGAATTTTATATTCTTGTATTTCAAGAATATTATAAATTAATTTGAATATATTGTAATTGTCACATAAATACAATAATAAGATTAAACTGTATTATCTTTATAATATGAATATTCTTGGTTTGAAAGTACTGTTATTCTCTAATATTTTTTGCTTTCTATTAATAAAAATTATTTTTGAATAATAAGACTATAATTTTCTTTATTGAATTATATAAAATGTTTTGATGCAAGTAATATTTCTTCGTTTAACGCTATACAATCTCATTTTGAGATTTACATGTCAAAAATAAAGATATTTTTGAAATATAAGAATGTTCTTTTTTTCTGTGCAGCGAATATGAGTCAAGCGCACACAGAAAAAAAGAAAGAGTCAAATCAAAACTTATATACTCAAATTAACGCGTTCATTGTTTCGTATATAATCTACAATCTATAATCTTCTTATAAGAATTTCATAATCATAAATTTCAACATTATTACAGTCTTACTTCAATATTATATAATTGTCACCTAAAGAATACAATATAATTATCTTAACAATAAAGTAGAAAGAAAATTATCATCTTTGATTTGAAGATATGTTATTTTCTATCCAACAGTTTTGCCTTTCCATTCAAGAAAATTATTCTTAAATAAGAATATATTTTTCTTGGTTTAACTATATAAAATGGCTTCATTCAAGCAAGTTTTCTCCGTTTAACGCGATATAATCTCATTTCAAGATTTCCACATTGAAACTGAAGATATTTTCAAATCAAGAATATTCTTTTTTTCTGTGCGGTAAGTAATGCGTAATACAATTAATAAAACAAGTTTATTCTAACTTCATAAGAACGTTTCGGCTCTACTTGGAGCCATCCTCAGCTTACAGTAGTTAAAGAGATTCTTAGGTAACTATGGACCCATGAGGAGGAGAGATCCTTGTTAGAGGAATGTCATCAAAAACTCATGGCTGTAAGGCCTGGAGTAGTGTAAGTGGACATATATTCCATTGTAAAATAAAAATTATAAGGTGGTGTGACAAATTTAAGGGGGGAAGTCTACCCAGAAGCGTCAGAAAGATGCCTATTTTTACGATTTTTTTTGCGAAAAATATTATTTTTACTCATACGGGGTTTCGACCAATATTTTATACGTATATTTGTATATTTATATATTAATAAATCTAGTCTTTGTCATAGCCGATTTTAGAAATTCTCAATTTTGACAAAATGGCGGACTTCTGAATTTAAGATGCAATTTTTCGTAAAAAAATTCGTTAGTTTTTGATTGTAAAAAAAAACTATGGCTCTGAAAAAAAATCCCTACGACAAAGACTATATTTATTAATATATTTCAAGAATTTGTTGGGTTTTTTGTTTCAGATAAACTATATGAAAGCTAGAGTGAGTACTGCAAACCGCTACTATTACGAACAGACTTCGCGCTAACAATTGTGCCGGTGCTGTTTTTTAAAATTTTTAATTGAAAAAATTTTACGTGACGTTTACAAATATACGTATAAAATATTGGTCGAAACCCCGTTTGAGTAACATTAATAATTTTCGCAAAAAAAATCGTAAAAATAGGCATCTTTTTGACTCTTCTGGGTAGACCTCTCCCTTTAAGATGTAATTTTTGCATATAATCCCACTCACCTCCGGGTCGATAGTTGAACATGAGATTACTTTTATTTCTTTTTCCAATTTCAGCTCTTACTCTTACACTCGGCCAATCAGAGAGCGCAGTCAGTCAATGCTACAAATATTTAAAAAATTAAATCCTTACTTCTTACTCCTTACTCTTTACATGCCATGCTTACTCCACGTATTGTAGACGAACGAGACTTTACTATTCGCGCTGTCTTTCGAATGTACGTTCCAAAATGGCGGCCGTTCGATATTTTTACAGGCGAGTACGGGCCACAAGCGAATAATCTTCATCCACCCGGCTACGCGGGCTTGACAGTGAATACTCGGTTGAGGGTGATCGGTTCCTTCCACGCGATAGATCAAAACCGAATCCCGCCGAATCGAGCGGGCGAGCGCCTAAGCACGGGCTAGCTGGCACAAAAAGGGGGCATTGCTTCCGGTTCCGTTCGCCGGGTCATTCAGAAAGAATTAACATGCACGTGCCAGTTCGCGCGTCAAAGGAGCTTTATATCGCCGCCTTACGTAATTAAAGGGACACTCGAAGTCCGACTGGATTTCGCGATCTAATTTCACCAATTAAGCCGATCGCACTTCGATGGACGATCCCGACAGAGCCACGCGAATAGCGATAGCAAACACTTCGAACTTTTAACCACGACGTGCCGGTGTGTCCGTATTCAATTACCGTCGAAATCCCTTGTCGTCGGGCATTAAAGCCAGGTCTAATCCTAGGAATACGAGGGGGATATGCGAGACAAGGACGGTTCTCGAGTCGGTGTTAAGCTTCACGGGGACACCCTCTTTGGGGTAACGGTAATCGATGAAAAAAGCTAAAACGGTAACAATAGCGGTGCTGCACTGTAGGTAAAGGTCGGAACGGTGTGGCGCGCCTAGTATTTTTTATAAACGAGGAGAGAAGGTATACAAGTATAGGATTTAAAATGTTTTTTCCAGAAAAAACGTTACTCCACGATCCTTATTTTTCAGAAAATATAAAATACATACCGTAGCATTAATGTAAATTTACAAAAAGCATTTTTTCTCTCTGTTTCCCTCTGTTATTGTCAAGCAGGAGTGACGGGATTGTCGCGGAATATTATCATTTCTCAACAGATTTCTCTCTGTTACGTATAAAAAATTTTATAAATAATTTATAAAATTGAGCGAGACAGAGAAAATTCAGTTTCAACGCTTTTAGAACAAAGTCTTCTTTGAAATGAGAGATTAAGGTCGCAGGATTTGAGTATCCAAGTTTTGGATAGCATTTAAGTTCTAGATTGCACATAATAAAAATTCCATCGACATGTCGCGCATCGTACAGTACGCATGAGATGGAGCGAATAGATCATTGATCCGCCATGTTCCGGAGTCGTCTGGGAATCCTAGAAGCTGGGGGATTTGGTATTCGGACGACGGAAATGGATTCTCGGCACGCGACCACGAGGTAAATATTTCCAAAGACATTATCTTGAAATCCTAAAACTGC
Organism: Aphaenogaster floridana; assembly: GCA_003063835.1. Taxonomy (NCBI): domain Eukaryota; kingdom Metazoa; phylum Arthropoda; class Insecta; order Hymenoptera; family Formicidae; genus Aphaenogaster; species Aphaenogaster floridana. The sequence goes on along the minus strand of NJRP01000228.1, from coordinate 190,338 downwards.
GCTGTCGCCAATTCGCTTTCTACTATATGGACATTCCTTTACTCCGACGATACTTCCTAACTTATTCTTATCATTTTTTGTTCTTTTATCGCTTGACAACTATTTAATATTTACATATATAAACCTGCCGTATTTTCAAATTTTATTTATCCACAGGAAATTTCTTTCTAGAGTAACAAAATTGACATCATTTTTCTCTTCTCTCTCTTCTCCTCATCTTTCTTTCTTTTTCCTCTCTTTCTCTCTTTCTTTGCATCAATTTTGATGCAAAAAAAGTGCAATAGGAAATGCAGGCAACTGCGGTTATTTTCGGCCGAGACGATACGTGGAAGCTATTGTTCGCGCGATCCTAGTTTGGCAATGATCCTCGGTGTCAGCCAGTCTAATAAAAGCCAGGTCGTGCTTGCGAACAAGTACCGATCGGACCCGATCGTGATTCATCCCCGCCGCTATGGTAGCCTCGGTCTGGAAAAAAGACCTTCGTCGTCGCCGCAACCAGTCGTCGCTCTCTCGTGCAAAGTAAAGCGTTTTTCTTTTTCGGTTTTCGGAACGGTGGTCTAAAGATTGCGAGGGAATAAGCGATTCGCGGATAAATGTGGAGACAATAGTTATCAATAGCACTTCGTACGTACCGCTGCTTGGTCCGTGCGTCGCGTAGGGCTCTCGGGAGAGCCGTTCATCTGATGGCGAGCTGCCAAGCAGACACAATCCATACTATAAATACTGCTGCACATCACTGTCCCATCCTGGCGCACCGTATCTTTACCGGTTCGTTCCGTTCCGTACGACCGCTCCCCTTCTGCATCTTTCCGCACGCGAGATTTCATTCCGCGCTTCCTTAACATGACCAAAACATCGTGACGATTTCAACACGTTGGATAAACGCTTGACTCATGAACCGCCTTGCTCCAGATGGAAAAGATCTCGCCTGTCGAAAATCGACTACAACTCATCGCTTATTCTAACTAAGGAGATTTTGACGAAAGTAGAATAGATTTTAATAAAAATGAATCTTAACAGAACTTTATTGGAAAAAAAATATGATATAGAATCTTCATTCAAGAAAAAAGAGAAAATAGAGAAAAGAGTAATTAGCGAACAAAATAATTTATTTCTCGCAGTTGATAATATTTAAGATTAATTTCATCAAAATTTGTTTAATGGAAGAGAGAGATACGTTAGTTTTTAAAGTTATTTAATAAATTATTAAAGTCAATGTCTATAATGAAAGTAAAATTATTGACTGAAGAACTCGTGAGAAAAACGGAGTATTATGCATCAGCCAAGGGTGGCTCATGTATGACGGTCAAAGGATTTACGTTCGCCGTGAAAAAATTCGTATGCAGCAACGTGTTAATGTAATCGTCGCGAAAGCTACAAGCTTTGCGACCGCTTTCGGAAGGGAGTGGATGTACAAATTCCTGTGTTACGCCGCAGGACTCTCCGGGCTAATGGCGGCCGTTTATTCGACTCGCGCCCAGACTGAAAGTGGTCGATATCGGTTTTCGGTGCGGAGCACATCTCCGAAGGGACGGGACATCGCGAGCAAAATCAATCGTTTTAATACGCAAGTAAAAACATTAGCGTCACGCCGAGAGAGAGAGAGAGAGAGAGAGGGGGGGAGGAGGGAGGGAGGTAAAGAGAGAGGGAGAGAGAGAGAGTGCAGCGATGGAAAACGGAAGCGGGGTGAAACGAACATGCGGAAGGGGCGAGAGCGAAGGAGGAGAGAAAAAAAAGAAGAGGAGAGGAGAAAAATGGGAGAAGAAAAAGCAGTGGCGGAGAGTAACGTTTATTGGACGTTATTAAATATAATGCTGCGAGACGTGTCCCCCTTCGGGAGAGTTTTCCGATAACTTCGTAATTTGCTAAAAGGATCCCACAGCTACGGGACTTTTAAGATGTACCGCTTCCTCGGCGATGTCTCTCCCGTCGGTCTACTATTTGTTTTCCAACGGGGTTTGTTACCAAGCTCTCTGAGCAACGTAACACCGTATGTTCTGTCTGTTTTTTTCGGTCTTTCTTTCAAAGAGGAATCGTCGAGCGGCGTAGCGATTACATTTTTCACGGTGCACGTTCGTGGCACTAATTCGTTTAGCACGTTGACCGTATCTGGTTACTTTAATCCTTTCGAGTCCAGCGAGACGATATGTACCAGTTGAGACGGTCTTACAATAATTCGACGTATTAACCGTAATGCTATTATCAAATTATACTTTATTCCATCCGATCCGATTTGTCCAATAATTGTGCCGATTATCATAACTGATCGCAATTGGGATTCAAATAATTTCCCAGTGAAATATTGACGCCACGATGACAATATCGCGCGGTTGTTAACTCCCCTCGGATTTACCGAAAGATATAATAGATACACGTGCAAGCGAGCAGTGCTCGCCGAGCACGCTGATGCTCCGACTAAGAGCCATGGCGTGTCATCCTAATGGCAGCGTCGGCGAGTGAAATTTACTTGAAAATCGCGTTAGCCGCGAAGTTTCGGCCGTCTAGTATTTCCGGCGGAGATTATCACGAAAGGGACTCCTCGCTGCACGACGACGTGCTCTCAAATTGAATTGAGATTACGGCGGCACACCCTGCAGTTCGTGCACGCGTACTCTCCTCCTCGAGGTGGCACGGCGGTTTCGTACGCGAAGTATTACGGTGATGCATCTCATCCAACGTCAAGTCCACTGGATACGACCACCAATCTTCGGTGTACTTTGGGTGTGCCATTTCCGGACGTAAAATTTTCCCGGCAGTTTATTTCACGTGGCATCATTTCTTTCATTTTAACATTAATTTAATAATACTAATAACTTTATTAAAATATAATATTAAAAGCTTATCATACAGCTTATCAATAGTAGGGGAGCTAGCTCCATTTTTTCGTGATTATTTCGGTACTTATAAAACTTTTTGTGGTGATTCAGAATGTTATTCTATGATGAAAGCTCCGGGGACTAACAAAAAAGTGAGTCGCTTTGGGTATAGCCACCCACTTGTGCAAAAAAAAATTTTTTTTCAAGTCATTTTGGTATGTCAGTTATTTTGCATTATAATTCTTTGATATATTCTATGACTATTTGCAAATTGACTAACAAAAAAGTGGGTTGCTTGTGGGTGTAGGGCCGCCCAAAAATGTCATTTTTTTCAAGTCATTTCGGTATGTCAGTCATTTTGCACCATAATTCTTTGATATATTCTATGACTATTAGTATAATTGACTGACAAAAAAGTGGGTCGCAAAACCCTCATAAAATATTGTAAATACCACAGTTTGCGACTTATGAATTTTTTCCTTCTTTGAATTCACCATTAATGGTTATCAGGACTCATTTTAATTCTTATTGTCTTTTCATTACTCAAATAAATAATTAGAAGTACATCGTAAACCGAAGCCAATATCTTTTTTATGGTCATTTATTATATAATCAAAACAGGAAAAGTAATGAAAAATAGCATTGAATCATCATCATAAAAAATAAATAAATAAACTAGGAATCTTTTTCTTCTTCATCTTCTTCATCGTATTTGTCACAATCATTTAGGTCATCTTCATCCTCAGAAAGGTCGTCACTCGATTCTGTAACATTATTTAAAAATCATGATATGATTGTTTGACTACTGCTTTTTTTCTCTTTCGAAGAAAAAAATTCACGCATACCTAGTTCACTTTCCTCATTGCTATCGTCTGACGGCTGAATAACGATGTCGTTGATAAGTGTTGGAAGCTGATTGCCTTCAAACCAGACAAATTCATATTTTCCATTATTTTCTAATTAGCCATTTCCTTGTGGACGCAGAGCTGTCGGGTATAAACATTTTTGGGCGGCCCTACCACTCACAAGCGACCCACTTTTTCGTCAGTCAATTATGCTAATAGTCATAGAATATATCAAAGAATTATCGTGCAAAATGACTGACATACCAAAATGACTTGAAAAAAAATGACATTTTTGGGCGGCCCTACACCCACAAGCGACCCACTTTTTTGTCAGTCAATTTGCAAATAGTCATAGAATATATCAAAGAATTATGGTGCAAAATGACTGACATACCGAAATGACTTGAAAAAAAATTTTTTTTGCACAAGTGGGTGGCTATACCACCCAAAGCGACCCACTTTTTTGTCAGTCCCCGGAGCTTTGATCATAGAATAATATTCTGAATCGCCACAAAAAGTTTCATAAGTACCGAAATAATCACGAAAAAATGGAGCTAGCTCCCCTACTACAAGGACAGGAATGGAGCAGAGAATTGCACCTCGAAATATGAGGGGTCAGCAATAATGCTGCATATAAACACCTAAATTTTTCATCATCATAATAATAATACATTTTGGCTGAGGTAACATTTTTCGCAATAAATTCTTTACAGTTTTTCGGGTTGGGATGGAAAGGGGGGAATCTTATAGATGCTTGTTAGCATCAGTATCATTAAATTGATTTTCAATTTAATATTGTGATTTTCGAGAGCTGCGTTTCAAGAACGATAATAACGGCGCGCAGTTTATAGAAAAGTCACACATTAATATTATTGGAGCACTAAGATCCGCTATGACCGTCATTGGACTATCTCTTGATTTAAATTGTTAACCCTCCGAGGCCACACCTCTTTTTTTTAATACGCCCCGGCCACACTGGGTGATCGCCAGACGAATTCAAAGTCTCATAATTCCAGTTAATGTGCACCAATAAAGTTGTAAAAATTCATGAAACATCTTAAGAGTGTTGTTCAAAAATATGTATGGTGCAAAATCCGAAATGTGCTTCCAATTTTTTATAAAGAATCGAAAAGGGAAAAATTTGAAAAAATTACTTTTTTAATTTAAAAATTTGTATTTTTTTTAAAATTTGATATTAAGTAACGCCTATTTAGGAAATTATGTAAAAATGGTGTTATTTTAAGGGAAAAAATACGTCACACCCATAATCATTTTCAAATGTTTACCAACATAACTGACATGGCTCAAAGCCTTTCTACTGCACGGATCTTCGAAAAAGAGACTCAAGCTAGGGATTCTAGGTGAAGAGACACTGATTATAAAGCCTATCTTAAAAATATCGGGGCTGAATTTTTGTCTGGGTGGCCGCCACCCAGTGTGGCCTCGAAGGGTTAATAATACATTTTACTGGATTGCATAATTTGATGTAACCTTCCAGTGACATTTTCGATGACGCAGTTTATTAATTTCTACGTTTTTCTCATACGCGACGCAATACAAGCGCAAACTTCGACATGGAAGAGTTATGGCTTCATCGTTATAGGTAAGTAAGCGGTAATTATTCGTCGGAGCGTGTCTTACTAGGGTTACGAGGGTAGGTCGCAGGTAACGGGACGCGTTATGGAACTTCGTGATCCGCCCCGGCTGCATCTAGTAGATCGGTTATCACTTTGGAGGCTTAGCCAAGGATCCGTGCAAATTGAGCGCCCCGTATCCACCCCGTCTTAAGGTATCTCGTGTACCGCCTCTTTGAGATTCTGGAATTTGCGCTCTGCGGGGTGTGAGAGCAAGCGGATAAGTGGATATACCCCGACTTAATCGATTATCCATCCTGCCGTGCGACGAACGCACCCTCCCGGGATATTTGCGACACGTCGATGTGTTTACCTACACAACGCTGTGTTAGATTTAAAATTAGTTTTTCCACGACCACCGCGACGCGCTAATAGGGCCTCCGATTTAGACCGCTTCCCGCAACGATTAAACACTCCAATTTCCTTCCTTCCGTCCTTCCCACCCCTTCTCATTTTTAATCCACGGCTCCATTTCCTCTTGCAGAAAGTCGCGAATTCCAGAGAAGGCTGTGTACAGTGCGAAATATTACGGTTTAACGTTTAATATATTAAGTCTCCAACCACTTTGCGTCTTCTTGAGAGCAGCGATTTTCCTCGCTTCTGACCCTCGTTTTTAGCCGAGAGCCTGTAAACATTTGCGAAATACAATAAACGCCGTTCAATATAAATTAAAAATTTCCAAGTTCTTTACAATTAGTGATTTTGCTTCCTCATAGAGGAAGCTTTGTTTTCGTGAAAAATGCTTTTTTTCAGTTTTCAATGCCAATGTGTTTTGACT
>NJRP01000228.1:172012-183371 GCA_003063835.1 Aphaenogaster floridana | reverse complement strand
AATTTGCACACTTTTTATTACTTTTCTTTCATTCACAAAATTTTATTATATTACTTACCACCAGATTGCTGCGGAATTTCTCGAATGTATAAATTCAATTTTCTGCATGCTATTTGCGTGTATTTATTTTGATTTCTGTTGAATTGTCATTGTGTAGGTCGAGTTGAAGTTCGCGTTAATGAGGGAGACCGTTCGTCTCATCGATAATTCACGGGGGGGGGGGGATTCGACAGCAGAACCCGGGAATGCATAGTGAAGGCGGAACAATGTACGTCTGCCATAAGTTCGAGGATGCAGGCAAATTCCTCGGCGTCGTTATCATTCCCGCAGCTCTCCTGCTTCCTCCGCGACGACTTTAGCTGAGCAAACGTGACTTCAAAGAACCCCTTCATTCTGAAGTGCTTCGCCGTAACTCTAAGCGTCGCGATATGAAAGAACTGGAAAATTTGTTCGCGTGGAATATTCATCGCCCAGATTATATAACCCATTACACTTTTTTGTATAGAACGGAAAATTAATTTTATGTTCAGGTATTCGTCTTTTTAACTAAAAATTTCTCGAGTGATTCGAGGTTGATTGTTTAAAACGCGCTTCTCTCCTTTAATTAATATTTTATTTATTAAGTATTACGATGACACTTGTTTAGATAGGAAGATATGAGTTGAATTTAACTGATCGGTCCGATCAGCTCGAGCACGTTGAAGTTTCTCGGCTGGAAAGTAATATTTTTTGGAATAACCCATTTTTGTCGTGTGTGCGATGACACGGATATTTATTGGTCATATCCCCTAATTCGTTACTCGAGCGAGGCTGAATGCACGCGAATGAACGAGCAGAGGCCGCGTTAGCGTCTGTATTGTATTATCGTCTTTTCTCGCGACTCTTGCATGGATACGTAAGCATCGACGAAAATCCGACATTGTTCCCGCGTTACCGGAGATGCAAATAGGCTAACTTTGAGCCAATAAACCAAGCGCAAAATAGCACAATACACGACAGAGAGTCTCTTGGAATGCAAATTTACGCTCGGGTGACCGGAAGCCGAATGGAAAACTCTAATATAATAGTAATCATCAATCCCGTCACACGTAGATTTGTATTCGTTCAGCTAGATAAGTATTTATAGCAACTATGAGGATTTTACATTTGATTGTAAGAACGGATCATCAAAGAGACAGAAATATATTGCAATCGGGTTTCTGATGCGATGTTTTTTTTAGAACATAATTTCTTCCTTCAGAGATCGTGAAGGATAATAGCATGCTCATGGGTAATCTCGGGATTGGAGATTACGATACAGTTATCTTCCTTTAATACAGTCCGGTTCTTTCCTACCTCCTTCCCGTTATTGTCGCCGCTACCCTCGCGATCTACATTGGATCTTTAATTCTTCATTACTACCTGAGGTCTCGTGAGAGTCATCCGTGCTTATTAAGAAAACTGAAGACCGCGACGTAGCCCGCCATCAGAATTTCTCGATTATAAGTTCGCGTCGCGAGGGAAATGAAAAGGAATGTTAAATAGCAAATCGCCGTCGTAAACTAAAACATCACGTATGATATTAAGGAGGCATATACCTTTCTCGGACAAAAAAATTTGCATATTTCATGATTTTTTTTCCAGCGAAAATGTTTTTTACAAATAAAAGTATACATTTTAGATTGCATTTTCTGATTTTTGTTTATTATTTGAAATGGAAAGTACTTCCCCTACAGTCCCTCGCCCTAGGCCCTGCATGTTTTGTAGGGTTTTGCGGTACCGGCGTAATCTCCGAGCTGGTTCATCTGAAACAAAAAAATCAAAAAGAGTCTTAAAATTTATGATATTTTGTAGTCCCTATCGAATGGAATTTCTAAAATTTTAATTTTTAACAAAATGGCGGATTTCCAAACTTAAGACATCGATTTTTGGCCAAAATTTTCATTTTGTTTCTTAAAAAAAAATAGAAATAAAAAATTGCAAAAAGCATCCGATAGGGACTACAAAATTGTATATACTTGCGGTAGGTCTAAACCGCTATTAAATCAGTTGAGCCATTTTCGAGTTTCGGCTGGTACCGATTTTGAAAACATGGTTTTGAGAAAAAAGCTTTTAAAGTTTTATAACAGGTTTACACTACACTATAATAAAACTACACTATAATAAAACTGATTTTTTTCAACTTGCATGAAATCATCTATTCCAGACCCATAAAGTGAATCCTCCTTAGCTAAATTTTCGTCCTCCAATTGACTTTTGGCAAGTCGGCGATGAATTCTGGCCTCCTGAGTCGCGTGTTGCGCGCGAATGTTCGCTTGGCCGAATCGGCCAAGCGCAGTACAAAGCGCTGTATCCTCTATAGTTGTTTGAATTTCAAAAAACGGCTTTAGGGTTTCATTCTGAAGACATTAAACATACAAAACATGCAAGAAAAAAATCGATTTTTCCAACCCGAGAAAGGTATATGCCCCCTTAATAGCACGCTAGTGAAAAGGATACCGATAAATGGCGAATCTCTTGAAGAGCTGTTACCGAAAATCCTTTTCAGTTCTTAGTTTTTTAGTTCCAGCGATCATCTACCTATAGATTTTCCGACCAACTAGAGAAAATTCGGGATAAAATAAAGTATTAATTTTTGGCTTTATGATTTTCTAATAAAGATTTACAAAAACTCAAAGAGTAGGAAAATGGTTTTAATAAATTGGATACTGTTGTAGATAATCTCAAGGTTTCTTTAAAGATTACTTATTGTTAGAAGAAGGAAAAGATTTTGGAAGAATGAGTAGTTTAACACATAATTGCCATTGAGGCATACGTTTCGGATAACTCTAAGAGAAGTATCGGTATCACGAAAGAAGGTCACCTGATAAATGCGAGAGTAGACACGCATGATTAGAGAACACGGTTAAGCTGATGGCACGGTGGCACGCAACCCCGACATTAAACGCCTCAATCGACGTCTCGATGTTCCATCTAAGAGGTCTATTAGCGTCATCCACGATGGCCCCAGTTGGCCGACACGGCGGTCTCTATTTACCGGGAGGTAAATCTTCGAATGGTGATTGGTCGGTGATCAACTTCTTTTTGGCAGCGTGTCCCAAGATCATGCGTTCTCCATCCTCTCCTCACCCTCATTCGCGCGATGTAGTCTCCGATGCGCGCAATGTATTGTACTCGCGCGTACCTTCGCTATCCTCTCTTCCACTTCACACGGATCCTTAACTCTAAAATTAGCTTATCCCTCCGCTACCTCCTTCTCTCTTTCTCTCTCTTTTTCTGTCTCTGTCTTCCTTTCACTCTCTTTCTCTTTCTCTCCCCCTCGAGAAACACACACGAAGTGTGCTTCGGTGTTGTTGTCCCCATCGTCCGACGTTCGTTCCGATCGAACGCGTTTGCAGTCTTGTCACGGTCCGTTGAGTAAATTCGAGAAGAGCCGATCGTTTCTCTTTCTTCCGATTTTCCTTTTTCCTTTTTTTAAACTTCCCGATTCGTCGTCACGTCACGTAAGAAAGCACGGTTAACACCGACAGTGACGCGAAAGTGAGAAGAAAACGCGACTACGGGATCTGGAGTACCGCCTTGCTCGTCGCAGGCGTCATAAGGAGACGAGACTCGAGCTTCCGGCTGCTTGTTGACCGAGCGTCTTCAAGCTGGAGCTGGCAAAGAGAGCTTTCGTCCTGAGGGGGTGAGTACCGTCGCCATCATTCTTTGTATCACCGCGTCGCGTCTACTCTCACTAGTGGATCTCGCTAAGCTACTATCTCCGAGTTTCACCCCGATCGTTCCATTTCTCTGTTACATGTATTCGCAATCAATCAGGCGAAGAGTTTAGTAACTGTTGCTAAGTTACTCCAATCGAATTTCCTCACTTACGTGGACAAGCCGAGACGCCGCCGCGCCGTTAAGACGAACTCGCGATAGCTTCGCAAACGATTTGAAAAAGTAGTACCGTGAAAAACATCTTTTCTTATTTCTATATATCTGATACTTCTACAAAAATCCGACAACTTGCTGTAAGAAGTTGTGTCGCATTTTTGTAGAAGTATCAGATATATAGAAATAAGAAAAGATGTTTTCCACGGTAAAAAAGGGGAAAAGATAAAATTAATAATGATAAAAGAACTGATGTCGTATACAAGATCAATTGCAATGATTGCAATTTATCTTATATAGGACAAACCAAAAGACACTTAGAAACTAGAATTAAGGAACATTAAAATGATATCAAGAAACACGATAGCAATCATTCTGTCGTCAGCAAGCATCGCCTATCACTTAACCACGATTGGTTTACTCCGGAAATAATACATAACGAGAAACATACCAGGAAGAGAGAGATAGCAGAAATGTTTTACATTAAAAAATTTACTGATAACATAAATTTAATGAGGGACACGGAAAATTTAAATCCTATTTATGACAGAATCATTAAATGTACATAGTATATTTTAATCTAATTTATTTTTAATTTTTATTTTTCGACTTTGTAACGTCCTAGTTGTTTATATAACTTATTTGACATGTCAGTATTTAGTTGACTTCCAAGGAATGATGACGTGTTTGATAGTGGATCTTTTCGTCGTTCCTGCAACTATTTGCTCACAATTATTAAATTATCTATCCGTTTTGATTTTAAACCATATATTATTACACATTCTCTGCTCTGCTCCTCGACTGAAGTCTTGTTTGTCACAGATGTATACAGTCCCAGACACACAAAATATGTAAGTGCTTGATGTGCATTTTAATTTCATTTGGTCTGTCTCGATAATTGATTGTCTTACATGAATTTTTGATCCAGCCTTTAGGTGGATGATTTCATGGTAAAAATGCATTACTGTACTGATATTTTGTGTTAACATACTTGTCTGAGATTCATTTGACTCAGGTAATAATTGATCTACAAATTATATATTTAACTTGTTTGGTTTTTAATTTATAACCTTAATGACATTCTTATTTTTATTTTTATTTTATCTTTATTTATATCTATTCTATCTGTATTTAATTTTAATTGTTTTAACATTTTATTTATGCATTGTACAATGTGAACATGATATTGATGCGTGTATCTTTGTATCCAAATCTATAGATCACTTGGAAAGGACCAAAACCCATGGTTGAAACGTCGTGAAGACTTACTGAATAAACTCTTGCTAGTTCGGTCGTTTATACAAACATTTAGTTTGCTGTAAGAACTTGAAATAGAATCCTTTTGTGAAAATCTTTTGACCAGTTGGGTTCATTATTACGAAAATTTGAGCAATAAAGGTGATTTATATTTTGTTGAAAGTTAAATAATAAAGTTATATAACCACATTCTCAAGAGATATTCTTATTTTCAACTGGAAAGATCGTTCTTTATAAAAATTTATCTTAATTTTTTTAATATAAAAGAAAAGTTTGTAAGGCTATGCAACATTTACTTTTTTATGGTATTCCTAACTTCATTAAATCTTTTTCTTCTTTTAAGCAATTTTTAAAGAAACCTTGAGGTCATCTTTCTCGACAGTATCCAATTTATTGAAACCATTTTTCTGCTCTTTGAGTTTTTGTAAACTTTTATTAGAAAATCAAGTATCCAAAAATTAATATTACGATGTCAACTTGTCCATGTGGAACTAAACACGCTCTCCGTCAATCTCTCTTCTCTCTTTCGTTCCACACCATTACAACGTCGTTGTATCTTTTCCACAAATATCTCCAGGATCACGTCTGACTTCAATAAATCGTTCTTGTACGTTCTTGCAATGCCATACGGTGCTCGCTGTATGATTGATGATAGCTGTCGCGTAATTGGCGAAAGGTTTGAGTACCTTTGATGCGACGCTGAGATCCACTTGACGTCGCGGAACGTTAGACAAATGGATTTCGCGGGTAGACAGGCGAGCGGTTGCGACAGAGTTAGGCATGGCATAACAATGAAGATACACCGTGTTATTATCTCTGCGAAGAGCAACATTTCGGCCATTTGGTGCGCCGGAGGCGTAATGTTCCTGGCAATGCGGTGCGATACAATGTTATGGCACTTTGATTGGTGGCTCTAACGTGCGTCGCTAAGTGCGCATATGTACACCGACGATCTGTAGTTGACATGTGTTCTCTATTGCGTCCGTCTATTGGCATTCGTCTTTAGCCTAAAACGTAGCTCGCAGCGATCGAACGGAGGATATCCGCCGATACAAATTGAAGCCACGAGATACAAGAATCGCGAGACTCTTCAACGCTGCACGATTGTCCCCTTCGAATGTTTTCCGTTTCTTTATAATTAATATGTACATTTGTTATAACTACTGTTGTAATTGCATTATTTACAATTAAGTAGAATTGAGTCTTATTCGGTCGGGGCTGGATCTTTGTGCCTAATAATATTGAATAAGACCGACACGAAAAAAAATAGATTAGCCAAGTTGATACAGCCATTAAGCTTGCTTAATGTAAATTTGACATTTATAACTAAGCAGATTTGATAAAATAGCAAAGAAAACATATCTGAAAGCAGTTATAAGCATATTTTCTTTGCTATCAAATCTGCTTAGTTATAAATGTTAAACTTGCATTAGCAAGCTATAACTTTCCAGACAGCACACGGATATCCGAAGGACATTCATAAGACGTCCTTTAAGGATATTGAGGATATCCGTAGACCATCCGTTTTACGTCCTTCGGACATTCTATGGACATCCATGGTATATCCGTTTATGAAATTGGTGGACGTGATAAAAGCTATATCAATACATTTTGTTACATATAACCACCAAGAATATCAAGTATCTGCATTAACTTTAGAACTGAACGAAATTGTATTGTCAAAATACATCTTATTTACTTTCACATATTGGAGCCCAATTTTAGGGACTCGTGTTCAAAAAACCATTTCGTTAAAACATGGATGAAGACTTTTGTAATGCTGCGTCTTTTATTCCATCTTGTATGGTTTTTTACTTATAAGAAATACGAGAACTCCACGTCCATCTAGTAGCGGTGTTGCATACTGCTCGCGGATGTAGTGGATATTATATGGACATACAAACTTGTCCATTTTGGGATATTCCTATATGTCCACAAATGTATATCCTGTGGATATTATTATAAGGTCCATACACATCCCGACAAGAAATGGACACAAAACGGATGTCCATAGGATATTCTGTGCTGTCTGGGAATTGTTTGTCTATTTTTTTCCGCGGATCAGGCACACGGTTTGCAGAGCTGAAAGAATGTACGTATATAAATTCGTAAAAATATTATCAGGCACGAAGATCCAACTCCAACCGAACGAAGCTCATTTCTACTTACTTGTGTTATTCACATATCGGTCTCATTTCAATTATTATTGGATTATCTACATTATACATATATAACTTCGTATATCGACACGGCACGAACATGTCCGTGCAGAACATTTAGCCGATATTGCGTATCAGAATGTGATAAACTCTCGATCCGGCAGTTTGGAGATTGAATGGCGCAAACGCACGTTTCCGCCACAGATTAAAATTAATTTGCGACGCGCGGCGCGAGAGCTCATACGCGATCGCATCCCCTCCGCGTTTATAGACCGTTTCGCGTGGACGGCGACGCGGGCGCGCCGTCATTTTCGCGTAAATATAACCCTCCCCGTCCCTCCACCCCGATTTCCCCGAGAAACGAGGTCAAGTCAATACTCGTCATTTAAACAAGCGCGACGGGGCATTATACCGCGGTGCGAAAAAAATGTTTACACCAGCAGGTGGATGCGCGGCGATATTAATGGCGGTTAAATTTATCGCGAGCCATTGTGTTCCCCTTTTTCGGTCGGAAAGAAATATAATCGTAAGTGTCGAGTGTACGGAACATAAAGGGGATAGATCAGTCTTCCTGTCTAATATCCATTTCTATCAATTTAGATTAATTTTAATTTCGGTTTAACTTACTCTTTATCTTTTTCTAATTCTTAGAACTAGAATATGGACATTAAATGTGCTTAATATAATGATTCGTGTTTCTGCTTCAACGTGATTTAGGAACAGAGAAACTCCATCTCCCGAAAAGCTTCTGATTTCTGTACACGTATGTAGTTCTCATATTGACCGGATATTCCGGACAATCAAAGTTACCGCGAGGGAATAAAACATGGAACATTACGGACTTCCTAAGGCAAGTTGACGTACTGAATAATTTACTGTCTGTATACGTATACGACGATAAATGTCAGATCGTTTGTCATCTTCCGCTTCCGTTACTGATACTTTCCGATACTATTACACTGATAATGCGTTCGTAGGAAATGGAATGGATTGCTGGAAAAAAAAAGAATGTTATACGTGTTGTGTAACAGCCATCTTGACTCTCCCACCAATCTCCACGCAAGCACTAGCTGAATTTTTACTCGAAAAAAAAAGAAAAAAAAAATACAAGAGGCACGTGAAATTCACCAGTCTAATTTTGACAGGTGAATAGTATACCTCGATTATATTTTCTCCCCTGCAAGGGATTAACAAAGGGGAAGATCTAACGCATTCGACACGAAATCCGCAATCGCAATCGGGAGGTGATGAAAGCAATTTTACACTCGCTTTGATGTTAAAGCCCGCAGATCACGAGCGAGCCAGCCGAAAATTTTAGATGAACCGTGTCTTGCCACGGGAGAAGGGACCGAGGGGAATGTATGACGGCGGGGAAAGAGGAAGACTTCGCATGGACCAGCGAGGGTGAAAAGAGGAGATGCGCGACGGGGGGTTGTGGGGCTACCCGGCAGGCACGACGATGCATTTAATAATTAACTCGCTGGATACACGAGGATGGATGTCTGACGGGGTTTCGTCAAGAGCGGTCGAGAAGCAGGGAGGACACAGGGTTGGGGGAGAGAGAGGGGGTGTGTTGCAGAAGCGGAGGTCGGAGGAGAATAGTGGTTCGGGGGGAGAGGGAGGGGGACGGAGTGAATGAAGAGGGTGAAGGGAACAGCGAGGGGAGGGGGAGGTGGGAAGCGAGTGACTGCAGACGGAGTGTGAGGGAAAGGGGTAGAGTGCTTGGGGTAGGTAGGAAGGTTGGCAGCAGTAGGTAGGAATGGCTCTCGCGGATGCTGCGCAACGATCAATACACCACGTGATGCCACGCGTCATCTCTCTCTCTCTCTCTCTCTCTCTCTCTCTCTCTCTCTCACTCGCTCGCCTGCTCGCGCGCGCGGCCACCCCTACCTCCGCACCCCCTTCACTCACTTTCTCTCTCCCCTCGCTACCCTGGCCGCCTCGTTCGTCGCTTCCCCCTTTCTCTTTCTGGCACAGCGGCGGCCTATCGCCGTTTCCTTGACTTCGTGACGTAACGCCGGTCCAGACGATGGGGCGCGTTCGTACATGCACTCGCACACACATACAGACACATACATACATATATATATATACGCGCGCGCGGTGCATTTATTTTATTTCTGAAAATACCTCGATTGGGAGATATGTCGTATATATTTTCTCGTTTTAATTGAAATTTCGATCGCTACAACGCTTCTCATAGAAATAAAAATGATACCATCAGCAAACGGAGAAATGGCGTTGCATCTCTCCAAAATGAATTTACTCCATAATTATATATTAAACCGACATGTTTAACTACGCGTTACGTCATTTTTCAAATGTTCGCAACGTTGAAAAGAATGATCGAAATAATGTAGAAGCCGATAATCTTCATCTCTATTCGTCACTTTTTTTTTTAGCTAAAGAACCATATGAGTTGTATGAGAATTTAAGGAGCGCGATACTATTTTTTGCTCCGTCGCCCAGATTTATGGAGATCGGCGAAATATCTGCAAAGTTACCGGCTTAGCTCGAGCTTAGCTGATATTTCCTGGT
This sequence comes from Aphaenogaster floridana, assembly GCA_003063835.1. Lineage (NCBI taxonomy): Eukaryota > Metazoa > Arthropoda > Insecta > Hymenoptera > Formicidae > Aphaenogaster > Aphaenogaster floridana. The sequence goes on along the minus strand of NJRP01000228.1, from coordinate 173,565 downwards.
TATTCCATTAGGATTGATGCTCTATCATAATTTTATCAGCCGCCCGGCGCAATGGAACGGTCTGCGGCGTTTCCCCGAGTTTCGCTGAGTATTTCGAATTTCCCCGGCACCCACCTCGATGACTCGCGTAAAGTCCTTTGTGTTTGGCCGCGTACTATGATATCGGGGATGTGATTTATGCCGTTCGAAAGCTTACAGTGGATTTAACAATGTGGCAACTGGGAAACTACCCGTTTGCGGCGATCGGCTAACAAATTCCGTAAACGAGATTCGTTAGGTTATCCATCTCGTCTTACATGAATTTTAGGACTGAAGGAGTAAAAATTTCCAGCAGTCAATTTTGTTAAATGTCTGCAATTAAAAACTTTTGTTCTGTAATGTATGAGAATAGCCACGTCGACCGCTCGGTAAAATTAGACGCAAAAGCGAGGGAAAAACAGTAAACAGTTTAAAGTGGATTAATAATTTACTTTAATTTATAAGAGCATCCAGTTCTTGAAAAGACTCCGTGCTTTCAGTTACAGAATTACTATTGTTCTCGTATTATGACCTAATTGTGACGTCGAGTGGTAAAATTGAAAATACAGAGTAAAAAGATAAGATTTAACGTGTAACATACGGAGAACAAGAGGATACAGAAATTAGTTAATTGGATCCACCGTAAACTCCAACTTCAAATGCTTTTTCGTCTAAAATACGTCTAATTGTATCTTGATATTTACATTCATCTTTCTGGGTGATGTATACAGGCAAACAATCCTACATAATATCACGCGGATGCTCTAGAGAAACGGCATTTCCCCGGCTTCAAGCTAGAATTTCATGAGAATTATGTTTATGGCGCACGGCGAGGGAAGTTACACAATTAACGTTGTTTGTTAATTATTTCCCGGCAATGATACCCACCCCTGATAACGGCTCGTGTGCATTCGCGATTTTGGATATTCGTAATTTTATATACCCGTGAGAATTAAAATTATCCAAAGTACGCCTATCGCGTATCCCGTATCCGATATTTCGGAAATTGCGAATTAGGTGAGTTCTCGTGTTCCTTTGCCGTTTTTTTTTTTTTTTTAGCCAAACTGAGACACGAGCCGAGAAGTTTCGCCTCGTTGTTGCGAAAAATGTTGAACGCGTTTATCGGATGTAATTTGTGCACGGACTTCCGCTTATACCACCCGCGGTGGAACTTGGCCGATAAAATTTAATTTGCGCGACGTACGAAGCGGTTCGCGTAGGTGCGACGATATACGTGCGATATAACAGGCGTAAAAATTCTAGGAGGAACTTGGTAAACGTACGGCCGAAGGAAAGCTCGACGCGCACGCAGTGTATCTTCGATATTTAATATGGACAAAAAACAAAACGAAATGGGAAATTTAAATTGCACGTCTCGCCTGTAATTAAATTGGTAATATTTCCACTTTATGTTTCACCATCGATATCGGTATTTATAGAAACTTTAATTTTCCTAAATTGCCAGTAAATAATTAACATGCACTGAGAGAAAAATGTATGATATTTGGAACTATAATGACATAGTATAATAATTA
>NJRP01000228.1:116318-146572 GCA_003063835.1 Aphaenogaster floridana | reverse complement strand
TGTAAAGAGATATCGACCATATCCCATTATACCCCGTGGTCCCATTATGCCCCGCTTTTCCCTACATGTTGTAAATATTATATTAGTATGTACATATAAATATATACATAAAAATATTGTAAATTATAAAATATAACCAGACATTTGCCTGACTGTTATTTAGATTTTAAAATTTATGAATTCTACAAAAATTTATGTTTAAGGTTTCTATCCTGAATCCAATTCGCGTTAATATAACGCGACTGAAGAAGCCTGTTCCGCATGCTCTCCATGAACGCTTTTATTCTCCATGCATCCCGGCAATTCTTTTTTTTTTTTTTTTTTTATAATTGTCAGAAACTTCTCCGCCGCGGCGGAGAACGTGCAGCTCGCGGCGGGTGCATTCGTCGTGACGCATCACCGCGCATATCTACTCTCGGATGCGCGAGGCGGTATCATTGCTGAACGTTCCCTGTCGCTTCTCCTTATTTTCGCTCCGCCGCCGGCTGCTTTCCAGGCGTTTCCACTTTATCCGCGAATTTTTCCCCTCGCGGGACGTCGAACAGGAACAACATGACTATTGTGACGCGCATACCAACGCGCCAATCCGGTAGTGATGCCGATTTCCGCTACTCTTTCATACAGCTGTAAAACGCCACCAGCGGGAGAGGGGTCTGGTTGACGGGACTTTGGCGGAATTCATATCGCGCATTTTTCGACTGTGACAAACGGATGTAATATCCACTTCTAGACTGAATTGTCTAGATTCACAAACTGTGATTCGCCCATATATTATATGATTATTAGTCAAATTCAGGTTCGGGGATTCGTTTGCTGAAGTGGAGCATTATAGTAACTGATCATCTGAACGTTCAGTCCCATAAGGAGAGTCCCGTGTCGAAAGGATCATCGCGTATGCAAGACGAACATTCTCACCTGTTGCGAACTTCCTTGTTGATTCTAATCGAGCGTCCCTGACGGAGAAGTTCGCGGACGCGACGAACTTCTTTTTTCCCTCCACGTCCGCTTTCTCGCTGTTGATAGAAAGAAGCCACTCGCTGTGAATAATACGTGCTCTTTTGTGATTATCTGGAATTCGGTCGAGACGTGGTTAAATGCGATCTATCTAACGCGCGATAGCTCGATATCTACGCCGGTTCAATAAATGCCAATAAACGCCACGAAGAGTGTAACCAGATCTTTCTTTCGGTGAAATATCGATTAAATTGTACCAACTGCTTAACAGTTCTTTGGCAACTTTTTCCGGAAGAAAAAGAAAGAAAAGTTGTGGAGTTGCAATATAAACCAAGTTGGAGAGAACAAACAGAAGACCGGGAGACGGCCTTTATAGAGGATTCGGACCGTCTAGGATGTTCATTGGAGAACTTGCGTTCCAGCTGTAACTAGTAACATATTTCTCTCGCTCTCTCTCCCTGCAAGACTAATTGAGGAGAGATCTCCTTACATTGAACGTAACCCGAAATGGATCGCCCGTCAGGAGGAACGGTATCGGTAACTTTGGTACCGGTTCACCGAAGATCACTTCGTGATCTTCCGGAGTACTCCTAACGCTCCTTCACGGGGAAGCGATGAGCCTTCGGCTCATCGGCGCCGATCCATCGGTTCGAAATTCCACGATCACTTGAGCTACCCCGTGGCGCGGTCGCGATCTTCGGGTGCGCGCCTCTTGTCCCTTTATCCCGCTTCCGGGATTGGCTATATCGGTGCCGGCGCACATGAACGAGGGCCGGATATGCGCGTCGGCGGATGCGCGCGGCGTGCCCGCGTATACGCGCCCGCGAGCAGTGTCGCGTCAGCCCCCGGCCCTGCCGCACCACGTACCATCATCCAGGTCCAGAACCTACACCTGTTCTCTCTTCTCTATCTCTATCTCTGTCTTTCTTTCTTTCACTCTCTTCTCTCTTACCAACCGACCGACCGACCGACCGACCGACCGACCAATCGACCGACCTAATCCAATCGACCCATCCGACAGCATAACCCGTGGTCAACCCGTCCGATCGCCACGTTGTCGGGTCTAAAGTCGATCAAATAGTGCTCCGCAACCATCGCCGTTGTCGTCGCCGTTGGCGTCGTGGTTAACGTCGTGGTTCAGCTGTTCTGTACGCAGTCAATCGTCATTGGCAAGTCCATCATATTCACTATTCTCATGTCGGCACGCGATGGTATCGCACGGTTAATCAGTACCAGTCGTTTGTACCATTTAGATCAGTGTTGACCAATCCATCATGTTCGTTGAAACTTTGTTCGATTCTTGTTCCGTGAGGGAAAGTGCAACATGAGTTCAGTACAGACAGCACGAGAGAGTAAAGAATTTGTTGAGGAGAGGAAAGCACTGATCTGAATCGTACATGAATTGCCTTCATCGAACTAACCGATTTATGACCACGTGACCAATATCTTATTGATTACTGGGAATGCAATGGGAGATCGACTGCGATGATGATCGGTGCGATGGAGAAATTGATCGATCGCAATCTTTTTCCGGGAAAATGTTAGTCACGTGGAATGGCACGATTGAGAATTGAAATCGCGCGGGTGTATTTGATGGAACCTAACGATGGATACGTACCTTTTGTACGTTACGTGGATGCTGAGCGCGTGTGCGTGGACACACACCGGCGGAATTGCGCGCGCGCGCAGACTCCACACATGTGGAGATCCGCGCCTCTTGTTTTGATCGCAATAAACGCCGCACACTCGCGCGTGCACCTATGCACATCAGCGATTTGGGCGAAATATTAAAAAGGCAGAATTAATTACGAAAAATATCGGAAAAGTACATCTCCTCTTATGTCCATTTCCACCAATGTAGATGAACTTTAATCTCGGGTTAAGTTACTCTTTATCTCTTTCTAATTCTTAGAACTAGAAAAAGATAAAGAGTAAGTTAAACCAAGATTAAAGTTAATCTACATTGGTGGAAATGGGCATTAGTCGTCGTCCTCTTTTGCATTTAACGCTCGTCCTTTATAATTCTTCTACACGGAAAGAACGGTTTTGCTGAAATATTAAAAAATTCGGCCAGATACAGATCTGAAAAATAATTTTGTTGGATCATCAAAATAATTATGTAGGACGCCTAAAATAGTTGTTGGAATATCAAAACTTTTTGCAGCATTATCATTATGTTGGAGTGTCCTACATAATTATTTTGATGATCCAACAAAATTATTTTTCAGATCTGTATCTGGCCAAATTTTTTAATATTTCAGCAAAACCGTTCTTTCCGTGTAATAATTGGTACTGCGTCGTTGGGGCTCTCCGAAAGTAGTATGTAATTTATTAACATCTCAATAATCGTAGCTTATCAATACGATTCGCAAATCCAACTCCTAATGAAACTCAAACCAATCGATAGCCGCGAATTGGAGTCCGATAGAACTTTTCGCGAGATTGTTCTACCTCCATAAAAAATTCACGGTAATTTTTTGCAGAGACGGTTTCCTCGGCGACCTCGAAAGCCACCGCGTCACAAATCACGATTTTTCGATAGTCGTCGGCGCCCATGCACCCGAGTGGCGCGGCTAAATCCGGGTATTTATAAACCGCATAAACCGTCGCCGGGCGCGGCACGGTAATTTATGCGTTATAACTGACTAACTTAGTTATGCGCTAGAGCTATCTAAGTTATGATTCACACACCCCGAGACGCGACGCTCCGCGAGGGCCTCGCAAAGCCGTTGGCCGAAGTTCCGTTCTGCGTCATTATCAATACAAACTCGATCAGGGCGCGCGCGAATTCCGTTTTCCTTTTTCTTTTTATAGTTTTCTGTGGAATTCTCGACGCAAAAGGGCTCGTCGCCCTATCGAGATCTACCTTTAATCGCCTCTTCTGAGAAAAAATCATGTAATCGCGAAAATGTCCCTTATTACAGACGCCTCTACATCTCCCCAATTATATAGCTCATTTTCAGCGGCGTATTACATAATTAGTCGAAATTTACTAGGATGAGTCTCGAGGCGCGATTTCCAAACTAATAGGCCGGAGTACAATTGGAACATCAAAACGTTATCTTGTTCACCGTTTTTGTTCAAGTAACGTGAGGGCCGAGCTAGCGCGTAATATCGCGCCTAATGACGGCGTGCATTTTGAGAGATCTGTCGCCTCGTCGCCACGACATTCCGGCGTTAAAAGGGAGACGCTTAGTCCGCGGGCCCCCCTACGAGTTTGTTCCGACAAATAGTATCGTCGGGAGGACTATTATTACATCTAGACAACAAATGTGCGACGGGATATCGCGACTTGAGTCGCGGATCCGTTAATAACTCGCAGTTGGCCGAAATAGACGCGGGTTACAAGGGGGGTAAATATGCGCCGGAGTGCGGTGTACTTGGTACACAGTTAGAGATCAGGTCACCGACTGCTCCCGTCGTGCTTTCTCGTAGCTGAAATGCCTTGGGTGTCTTTGGCGTTTAGCATATTGGACGCTATCCGTCTTGATTTGTTTTAAAGAAAAGATTTTTCGAATCCGCCTCTTCTCTTCCGCCTTCTTCGTACCCTTCGAGATACCTCCTTCTCGTGATGGAAGAATGAGAATAACTTACGCAGTGTGGCAAGGAAATAATAAAATTGAGGGAAGAGAGCAAGGAATATAATGAATCTGTGCGGAAAGTATTTTCTGCTTGTTTTTCCCAGGAGAATAAAGTATTATATATAAAAGCAATCGAGAAACAAACGATAGAAACTGGAAGCGAAGGCAATTTCGCCAAAGATCATATACCAGACGTATCGTTTCGTATTATCTTATTCGGCTGTAGCTGTAACATTCTCTAGCCAGTCCCCGACTATGCACCTTCCCAATCTATCTCTCTCTCTCCACTCCTCACATCGAGTTGCAATTAAGGTTCCCCCTTCAACAGTGTTCAACAGTTCCCGCCGATACCGCTCCCGCGTCTCCTGCGCTCTTGCTTTGTCCTTAAAGGAAGATTCAAACCTGTGAGCTGTGCAAAGAGGCTTTCACATTATCTTTGCCGCGGCGGCAGTTGACAGTGTGCGTCGAAACTTTTGTTCTAGTTATGTTAGTTTGGGAGAAAGAGAGGCAGCGATGCCGGGAGAATAGATAAAGGAGGGATAGAAGATGTTTGCATGTGCACGCGCGCGCGCATATGTATGTGTGTGTCAAAAGAGGCGTCGTTTCCACTGGGGAGGTATTTCCGCTATCTTCGTCCGTTAGCGCGAGAGAAAGAGAAAGATAAATAGATAGAGAGATAGAAAGATGGAGATAAAGAAAGAGAGAGAATGTGTGTGTACGTGTACGCGCGCACACATGCGCATTTGTACGTGGACGGTGCCATCAGGGTACAGAATAAACTCGTGTATCTCAGCGCGCTCGGAATTTCCACGCTGTCCGCAAAATGCGCTGATAAATATCTTATCAAACACTCCATGTATCCTCGCGCGGACGTTAAAGATGGACGAAAGCGCGCGGACGCTCTTGCTCTTTGCGAGGGAAACGGACAAAGCGAAGCGGCGAGATTGCGCGAGGTATTTCGCGACGACGTGGAAAATAATTCTGGTTTTAGGAAGAGAGATATAAAGGTCCCGAACGTGCGAACATCAATGGATAATTTATTGTGGCTTTATATTTGCGAGACGTCTCACGATTGTCACATGCACGACCCGGGTTAATAGTTTTGTAAACGAGTGGGCTTGTGCGCGACTACTCTGTAGTCGACGACTCGATTCGACCGACCCGAAACGACACAATGGCGTCGAGATCCGTCCACGACTCACAATCACGCGCCGCTTTTGTCTCCGGCGTTAAAATTTTATCCCGCGACTTGTGGCCCGGGATAGAGTACGGATACGGAGTGCGTGAACATGAAGGATCAGACGTGAAGGATGAGGGCCCTCAGCGAGAGTGATCCACGTCGACTTCAAAGAGCACAATACCAATCAAATTGGAAGCGGATTACCGCACTCGCATCTCATTCTCGCGTCAAACGTTTCTACGAGCGGGAAAGGGGATATTCTGGATTTTTCGTCCCTCACAACATCCATCCGCTCCCGCATTCATCTTCGACGCAACATTCGGGACCAGAGCGAGACATTATGCAGAGAGGCATTCGCATTACGAACGTCTCTCTTGCGCGGGTTGCTCTTTCTACTGTGCCACGACAGTCGATGATATTTTAATGAAACGGCCTTTCACCGATTTTCCATCCCCCGGAAGAGGAAAGATTTTTAAGGGCCCGGAATCAACCGCGATACGTCGTGCCGGTGAGAACCGAATTGGCGAGGAAACGCGAAATTTACGCTCCACTTTGTCGGATCGGCCTGGAACGGGCTGGCAGAAAAATCGAATTCCGGCGTGTTAGAGATCAAAGGGGCGCGACGAAGGGAGACGCGTAACTTAATTTCTTTATTTTTAGCCGCTTTAGCTCGCAAGTGCGCCGCTCTAACGATCCGTGCTTTGAATTTCAAGCCTCCGCTCGAAATGTCTTCTAAGCGCCTTCTCCATTCTTTCCAATTGCAACTACGGAACATAAAAAAAAAATACCTTCCTTGATAAGAAATAAAAATAATGGAAATTACACACACACACATACCGCGTGTCTATACTGCGATACGTGAATCTATCTAAACTGAACATCGTCCTAAAAAAAGAAGGATTAAATAAAGTTAAAATAAAATAATGATTTCGTCAATATTATATTCGAACACTGAAGAAATATAGTTCAAGATTGATTTGAGAATTGACTAAAGAAGAAGAAAATAGAATAAAAGTTCAAAGATTTAATCAACGGTACGAAAACAAATAAATTCTGCAGAATCAATTAAAAATTTTACACTTTTTATAAATTTTGGACTTATTATGCTTTATTTACGAGTTATCTGATCTGATCTAGTGTTTAACCGACGTTATTTATGTGAAAGGAAAGGATGATAAATTCTTGAGAACTCCGTGGTCTATAATTGTTTGTCGCCGTGTAGCGACTTTTATTTTCCAATAAATCACTATAAAAGTTACGCTACGGTTTTGCCAAACAAACATGTAAAGTCATTTTACGAGTGACCTGCTTTTAGTTCAGTAATGAAATATTTAACGATCATCCCGTCGTTCGAGGTTAATAGATTTACAGTTCAAATTATATTTTTATCACTTGTTATCTCACAAAGTAATGCATAAATTAGTCCCTTTTTTAAAAGGACGCATTCCCCCTCCCCTTCGCGTCAGAAAAATAGCGTTTGATCAAAAAGGCAGTTGAAACAAAATTATATAAAATTATCACAAGCATCGATCCATGAAATAAACATTCGCTTATATTTATATCAACGTGTTATCTATTGCGTTATTTAATCCGATTTAAATTTCATCTAATTCATTCCAGCGGTTAAACATTTAATTGCGCTTCGCGTCGGTTTATTTTATAGAATGTGGAATTTGTAATTTGGGACGATTTGAATTCGTTGATTGCGGTGAAGGGTGCGTTAAAAGAGTTAGCTTTTTAATGTGCATCAATAAACTATACGATTTAATTAAACTAATTGCGTAAAATACAATATTTAAATCCGAGAAAGAGTATAACTTTCGAACGTAACATATACAATGTTACGTGAAATCGTTTTTGAGGATATTTATAATCGCGAACGTTGTGTTCTGGAAACGTGTAAATTCTGGCCATTCTGACAATGAGACCTATTATTAACGGAGCGAAGAGCGGAGACTTCGAAGTGACTCTTTGGATAGAGAAAATTAATCTATGTTATCGAACATCTTAAGATATCCCATGACCGAGTTCGCGGAGGCCTCCTCGAGGCCGGCGACCTCGCGAGAGAGACGTATCCTCTAGATAGAGAGTTAAAAACGGTGCTCCGATTGCGCGCAGAAACGGGTGGACTATTCAGGGATTGTCCTCGGGGCACGGCGAGCGTTCCTCGACAAGAAAGGGGATCGTCGCTTCGATCGAGAATCCCCCGCCGGTTTCGACCGGTCGCTTGATCTATAATTATACGCGTTCCACAAACAATCCTTACTTCATGATACATTGGGACGATGCGTGTTTCGCGGTTCGACGAGGTAATTAGGCTCCTGGCCAAGACCACCTCGCGATTGCCGCGCCAAACACGAACAATACCAGTTGCTCGATTTCTTCAATCCCCTTCGGTCGATGTGGCATTCTAACATTTAGCTTCTTATTGACTAATCGAGTCTTGTGACATTCTTGGAAAAATTGCAATCAATTATTCCCGACAATTCTATCTTTCTTCTTGAAATAACAAACTGACTTTTTTTGCTTATTTTAAGACACAATGGAGGAATATTAGATTAGGAATAGAAATTAAAATTTTAGAATCAGTTTCCTCAATGAATATTGAACGCAATACACAATGGATATTAATAAGATATAAGACATAAATGTGTTATACGAAACACAACATAACTTATTATTTATCTATATTCTATAGTGTTCATTGAGGAAACTAAATTCTTAAAACTCTAATTCCTATTCCTAATATCTAATATTCCTCCATTGTGCGCAGGGCCTAAATAGATTAGATTTATTTCGTTAGATTTATTACGTATCGTACGTACAATGTATTAATATGATAGATTGCACGGTAAATTATATAAATTTATATGGTCGTATATTATTTGAAATTACGGAAAATTAAACGGAAAAAAGATGAGAGATGACTCGCCTGCTGCATCGTGTCAGAACAGCGAAGTGGAATTGTGAGATTACACGGTCTTTATTAAACATAAGAAACAATGGAAGGGATAAAACGGGGTGCGAGGAAAATAGAATTTTCCGCCACATAATTTATAGGTGCATATGAAGTACATCGGCGCGGAAATGTCGCGGGGATAACCTACTTCTGCATACGTATATGCGTTTTTACGTACGTGTGAGTAATATAGGAAATAGGTCGAGGGTAGTTTCCGTCCTGTAGGTGGTTTCGTTAAATGAATATTAATGCGCGTCTAGTGAGAGACCGACCCAACCTTCATTTCGGATTCGAGTTTACAGATATGAAAACGCTTCTTGCATTTGGGAAATAATGCTTCCCGATCGTAAGACTCGGCGCGGAATTATATATTCTTCCCTCGAGAACGAAGAACTTTCTGTCCATGATCCCGTCGAATGAAGTAAAGATAATCGACGAGGTACGAGAACCTATTGACAAAAAAAGAAAAAGAAAACAATTATAGGATATCGCGCGGATGTACAAGAAAGATAACTAAAAATCCGCTTCCTTTCTATCAAATCTTTCCTCATTTGCCGGCACTTATTTCCCAGCGGGGAATGAGATTTCGAATCGGATTTCAAGCCCTCCCCTACGGGCAGGTACTTTTAATCGGTTACACGATGGAAAAAAATATTATCTGAGTAAACCGAGGGAATGTATCCGGATCCTCGGGCGTGTACAAAAAAATTTTTTTCCCCGTGATGGCTTCCCCGCTATGAATCTGCATACATCGCGAATGTAAATATTAAACATGAAAGATAGAAAAATATCAAATAGACGATCGCATTCATCAATATGTTGGAGATAAATGTTGCATGATAGACGATAGAAAATCTGGCAAGCGTAATCTACCAGCTATCATTATAGTTTCTCCCTTTATCCTAGCTGTCCGGAGAAAGGAGTTAAGATATCGTCGAGGTACCACCGAGATTAAATAAAAATCGGTAGTCTCTTTACACTCTTCCTTTCCTAGAAATTTCCAAGAAAAATATACTGGCTGCCAAGCACTCGGGCGATATTCAATTTTCCCTCGTAAATCTCTCCGGCAGGATACCACATTTATCCTCGTCGTTGCGTGGCCATCTTCGAGGATTCTCGGATGTGTTCGCCCAAGAACGATGGCGGCTCGCCTTCGGCCGAGCTCGTTTTGTTCCCAGATGCGTTAATCTTACCGCCTTTCGTCCATGTCTGCTCGCAGCCGTTCAGTAACCGCGGGGTAGGGTATTTCGTGCACGTAGTCAATTTACTCGACGAAATGAGCAGCTTACCAGAGTGATGGATCCCGCGACAGGACACCATCTATTGGTTCTAAGGGAACAGACGCGAGTCCGCGCATTAATTAACAATAAAAAGGGAATAAGACTTATATAAACACAATAATGATATTCACTATATTTTAGCGTCTCGAAATTAATTTACAGTTTGACCGGCCATTACTCTGTGCAATTCGAAGAGCGTTTATAATTATATAACGCCGATTATAGTTATGTACAAATAGAAAATACCACATTTCACGAGTAAAGGTATCTCGAGGGGATCGATTAAATAAATAAAACTTAAAATACGACCACACACAGATATAAAGATATATGTTTGAATTAAAAGTTAATTAAGTTGTTCTCATTCCGGATAAATAACATCGCTACCGCGATAAATAGAAACATGAGTGAGGAATGTGTTGGCGAGCGCAGAAATTGTCATCAGCCTATCCGTGTCTCTGGAGACATCGCTCGGTTATATATGTCCTCAATAAACTCCCTGCAGGCAAGTTCTGCAAAAGTTAAAATTAAACATCGAACTTTCTGTCCGCCTGGACAGTGCAGTCTCTTTAAATACGACGATATTGCCATTACCCTCATGCAATTAAGCAGCCAACTTGACTCTTTTTAATCTGGCATCATTTCAAGCGAAAAGTATATATTATATTTGTTTCCTTTTACGCTAATGTCAAAAATTGAAGGTGGAGGAGGATTCTGGTGCATCAGAACCTCGCGGGGAGCACCTATGGCATCGGTATACACACGATGGAGATGGGACGATAGGTGCTTAAGGAAAATTAGCGAGATGGCGACGATAGCAGGCGGAACACCTCTGGTCCCCGCGTCTTCAAACTCAATTATTGTCTCGCAATTAACGACCGGTCGAACTCGGGAGTTAGGCGGGTTACGAACCAGCGGAAAGTTCGACCAGCGAGGCGCCATAATGCAATTGGTTCGCCGTATATGCACGTCGCTGATTGCGCGGCCTATCCGGCAAATGATCAGCCTTTTCGAAATGGACGCTACTCTGTGACCCAGGGGAGACTGTCATTGCAATATATGTATAAAGCGAAATGTAATAAATATTTTATAGACAGCGTTATCCCACGGGGTGCATTTGGTGCATTTTAAAATGATTTTTTTTCTATTTGATGGGTAAATTATTGCACGTAAAGTCTTTCTCTTAAACTCTCATTAATTCTGCTGACAACGTGTTAGGTTCAGGCCTTTTATCGGCTTTAAAGGAAACCAGGAGAAAGAGAGGAGGGGGAGAAGAGAGAGAGAGAGAGAGAGAAAAAAAATTTCACCCCTTTCTGATTTTAACGAGCTTCGAATATGTTATAATATGCTGCAGCTCAATATAGGAGGTACGTATTTTTATACCGCATCTTTTTCGTGCCTGCGGTTTTTCGTTGTGTGTATTAAGACTCTATAATTCCTATATTTATCGTTCCCTCTTCTCTTGTCCCTTTCCGCTAATTGGATTTGCGAATCGAGTGGTTTTTATAAAACAAAGATAATTGGCCCCGCGTCGAATTCTTTCTCTTTAGCTGGGTCAGCTGGTACACGCAGATTCGCAATCGAAAAGTGTCGGAATTAAATTTAATTATTACAAGTGTCGCGCGACGGTTGAGCCCATTTCCATCTCGTCGCGGATAACGTTGATTTAATAAATACCCCATTTTCATCCGTATTCATTTTGGTAAGACTGAAATCAGAGACCCGTAATCTCGGGCAGCCGGGCGGATGGGGGAGGGGGAGAAATAATATTAATATAAGGAAACCGATCGCACGCCGCGATGAATCGCAGCGTTGAGATTGAATCAATATAATCAAAATCGGATATCGAATATTGAATCAGGCGCCATGACTGTCGGTACATAAGCGGCGAAAGATTTCACGCTCCTCCATCGCGATATAATCCCTCGATTTTTGTCAGGTAGAACGGAGAGAGAGCGCGGAAATTTCTTGGAAAACCTCGCATACGTTCTACGCAATAACACGATTTAACGTAAACAACGCGAATCGCAAATCGAGATCATTTTGTTTACGTTATTTCGAATAACTGGCCAATTATACGCTGTCCAACTGAATTAAGGAGGTTGGCTACTCAACTAAAAATGATAAGAATTAGTTCAAATTTATGGGGGATATTCGTCTATGGGAATCTGCCATCCGTGCAAAATTTAAAGTCAATGGTCTGCATGGTTGTCGAGTAACTAATTATTAAAGTTATACTTTTATATATATAGGCGACATAGCAAAAATTGTATAACTTTTTTTTCGTTATTATTTTTCATCATTATAAATGAGAATAATGTAGAATCAAATGTAGAGACATGAGATGCGAATAAAAATTTGTGAAAATTGAACAAACTTGAATATATTAAATAAACTAATATATTTTATTAAACCAACCATGCAGACCATTGACTTAAAATTTTGCATGGACGGCAGATTTCCATAGACGAATATTCTCCATTTTGAACTAATTCTTATAATTTTTATATTATTGTATATTTGTAATTTGTATAGTTAATAAATAATTTATTTTCGTCCAATAACGGCGTTGGCTCACATTGGCTTACTTCCATATTATCCTCGATTTTATATCCGAGAGCCTTGTTATCATTAATTTTAGTTATCATTTTTAGTTGAGTAGCCAACCTCCTTAAAAAATGGCAGATATACTTTTGATCAATCTTTATTATTCACTGTGCTTATCGATAATGAGTGTTAATTTAGACAACTTCAGGCACATTGTGCAATTGAACTTTGTAAGACGTCTATGAAACACACATGAGGCGGATCAAAGGCTTCGTGCCTTCGCATTTCCGTGCCCGCAATGATTCGATTGGTCCGATCGTGTCGCTTTGTCTCGTAAGTAGAGAAATCGTTTTCAAGATGTTACGTTCGAATATTGCGATCGCACGAGGCGAAATCGGAGAAAAGCTTGCCGCTTTAGCTCACTTTGGGTCGGAATACCTTGGCCTTAAGGCGTTGCGAAATGACCGAGTGCGTCGTACCGGCAAGGGATTCGGGAAAGGACGGCAGAGGGGGAGGGGAAAAATGGGGCGAGTCACTTAAGCCCTTTGTGCTCGAATAAAACGAGGTGTTTCGCGTTAGAAGCTGCTTTTTGCCCGATAGTTTGAGAAAAGCTATCTACGTGAGTAGGCTTCTATCTTCGACGGCACGCCATGTTTATAGGTCGTACCGCGGAGGCTTCGCTCTTATTGGATGAAGCCGTTGAATTACATACCACTGTTGCTATGTAATTGCCAAATCCTTTTAATGCCCGCCACTCGAGAACGCGTGTACTTAATGGAGTAGTGCTGTAACTTCTACCTGCCTCAAGTATCGTCTTATTACATTTTTTTTAAAAGATTCGTCGTTTTCTCTCGTAGTTCTGTTCCAAGTAAAAGTCGCGTCGATCCGAGTCTCTCAAAAAGGCGATTGAAGAGATCGAAAATAGTCTGCCTTTGGCGTGGTGACCTTCTTCTTTTTTCACAGCTAGTTATATCGTAATTACGATTGCTTGTAGACGCGGGTAGGTCTAGCTTTCCACCGGATCTCGTTTTTTTTTGCTGCTACGAAGATGAACGAGGGGCTCGAGAGCAAAGGTAATTCTCGTGCGGCGGCGAAACTTGAAGGGCCCTCAAGACAAAGTTGATCGTGGGAGACCGTGGAAGATGAGACAGAAAAGTTTTCTCCCTCGTGGCACGGCACGGCTCGGCGCGACGCAGCGCGGTAGGAACGTTGGATCGATCTTGCCGCGCTACGTTAAGTTCGATCTGGATTTCGACGTGGCGTGTTCTCCCGGAAATTCTGAAAGTTTCGCGGCAAAGTCTCTCCGGTGACGCGAGGGAACGAAAGAGGCGCGAGCGAAGCAGGCGCAATCACAGATGTGACAAAGTCGACTTCCCGCACGCTCCCACTTCCACAGCACGTTTAATCCTGTCAGTTTAATACCGTAGCTATATATATATGTATATATATATATGTATATATATATATATATATATAAATATTGCATGTACTGCGTTTGTGTTGCCAAGAACGAGTTGTCTCTCATTAATTCGGATTATTTAAATTTCGAATCGATTTGGTGAAAATATTAATGGACATCATCGTTCGACGGTCCTTCTTCCTCTTAAAAATTTAACGATACCATTTTCTCGCACGATATTTTAACGTAAGCACAATAAGCCCTTAAACTTCTTCCTCGTTTTAATTTAACGTCCCTGTTTATTAGAAAATCAGTATAAAAACACGATAGCTATGCAGTGTCATAAGCTTCAGCGCATTGTTTTATATCGCTCTATATAATCGGTTCCAAAGGGGTACGCTGAAGCAACATAATCAATATTCTTTCCGTCGTCGTAAACTCCATTTTCTTGTCTTCGAGGCACGGCGGCATTAATTTAATAAGGCGCGATCAAAAGAGTCTGCCCTCATGCTTACAGCCGGTAATTAACAAGGCGCGAAGTACCGTAGATTGTGTATATGAGCACTGCGCGCCGGCTTACGTGATTGCATTTTTCCATGTTCCCCTTAATGACACCCCGCGTAATTATATCATAAATTTTAATCTGCCACACGGCTCTGCGCTCCGCCAGTGATTTCGAATATTACGCTAAGATTTCTGTCCCGATGTTGCGTAGCTTACTTGCGAGACGATGCGTTTCATGAGAGTTTCAATTAAAGCGATTTTAATTACGTTACACATAGCGTATTATAATCACAAGGTTTACGCTAAAGTATGTAAATTATATTTATGTTGATAAGCTTTAAGCTGATATGCTAATTTGTATATGTTTGAATAAACCGATAAACCGAGAAAAATAATTTACCCCTTTACCGATCTAATCATCTTGTTGAAGCAACTTGGATATCCTGAATGTGATCGATAAAAAGACGCAAATCATCATCTACGTCGGGTAGAAACAAATTTAAAGAGTTTCATTTACAATGGCATAAAGCACGATATTACATGCTAGGCGTTGCGGGCGAATGTGTAAATTAATCCCGCATAACGGTAATATAATTTCATATAACACGGCTTGCTTGAGCCTTCTATAATCCGATACTGCCTGGACCCAATGAGAATTCTTCGCCACGATTTAGCCGGAAATACTCAGATATTATTACGCGGATATTAATGTGAAAAATAATTCTCTTCCTCTCCCTCTTTCCCCCTCTCTGTCTCGGAAACGCGATTTTAATCTCGGTTTTCAAAGCGGTTACAAATTAGCACACAAGAGACTTTTGTATTCTTACCGACTTGTGTCAAAGTGATGATAGTGTCGCGGTGAGACGGTGCTTGTGTGTTTTCAGCTGTTTCCCGTTCTACAATTTTTGTCGTACGATAATATCTTTCATATCACGTTTCCCAAGAGCTCTATCCCTCTTTCTTTCTTGTTAACGTGGATTTATTGTGAGTTAAGTCTCGCGTGTTTATTGACATGAACCGGGTGTTCGACTGACCTGCCGCAGCGGAATAATAAACGGGCAATGCATTATAATGATGGCGTGATGAAAGCATCTCGGCTCCCCGATAAATCGAATAATAATTTCGCGCGAGTCGCTTGTGAAATTTAATGCCGCTATTGCTGGCCGACGCATAGCGTTAAAATTCCCTTCATTTAACGAACTCGCACATCCGCAGCGCCATACGGATAATGGTTTTTGCACGTCGCGGACGAGCCTATGGCCGAACAGGATATCGCTAATTACTAATTGCCAATGAATTCACTCGCCGGTTATATAGCCGATCTTTAATTAAAATTTTCAATCTCGAAATTCAAATATTTACCGGGACAGTTAGCTTCTCCGGTGCACTCGCGACAGGATTATGCATTTTCCTGCCTTCGGAGCACGCTCAAATACGACCTACCGTGAATCCCCATGACCTATCACGAGTGACTCGCGAAACTAATCAATTGTTTGAGAAATTTTACAAAGGTTTTTAATATACAAGAGAAAGAAGAGAAGGAGATTTTTAGAACTTGCATGTTATCAAAAAGACACATATATAAATAATATATTTCTATATTTCTATAATAATATATTTTTTAAAATTTGTGTATGGTTCTCGAAACGCTGTTGTTTCGTAGGCTTTTGTATTCTATTTTGTATTCAGATCTTAAAGTTCTGATTTGTAGAAGCAAATGAGACGCCTGTCTCTGCCAATATAATAAATTTCGACCTATTTAATGTCCATAGCCGGACGTTGATACTACTTGGATGATTGGCCATTTTATTGATGGGATGGAATCTCGGTAAAAGCTTTTTGGGCTGATGAACGTAACGAGCTTTTGAACATAAAAGGATGGATGAGCGTTATTAAAGTCTGAAGTTTTCGATTTATGCACATTTTCATAGAACGGACTTGACATGTTAAAGGCTGCTGTCGAGATGCGAATAGTTTTTCGAGTCTAGAAAGATTGCGATTCCAATATGATATCTGCAAAAATACGACAGATCTGGAAAGCTAAGAGCGCGTTTCTAATTATCGCTGCAGATTGGTGTAACTGATTTTTTTTATGTCCCCCAATTTGGTCTTACACGAGCATGTGCGGTGGATTTCAGTGAGTTTTTGGTGGAATTTTAAGTTAGCTACACTAACAAGGGTGTACGCGAATGTATCGTTGCGCTCTGTCATTGTATTGTTGCGTTTGTAACATTCCGGGCTGTCGTATGATATTGCTGAAATGAGCAACCTCGGCATAACCGGAGTTGCTAACGACTCATTCGATAACGAGCTTTGCTAAGCGCTTTAATTAATGTATGTAGCTCGCTGTGTTAAGCGCATGTTGTGAAAAAGCCTGGGATCGGCCCTATAGATGGAACATATCTGCAATCAAATCAATCATCGAAACAAGTGAATCTAATCTTTTAGGTTGATCTATAATTTCGCTGTAATATCGTTATTAATTATTAGGAGATTACGAACTCATAATTAACATTGCAACATCCTGAAGATTGAATCCCTTGGATTCTCAATCGAAACAAAATAACTTAATTTTTCAGTAATGAATGATTTTGATAAATGTATTATTATCAAAAATTTATAAAATGAATTAATACTGTTTGATGTATCTTAATTTTTAATGTGCCATTTGGAGATTATTTAACCGCGCACGCCACGCTTTGATTAAACAAGAGAATACGATCTTACTTAAGATACTTTAGTAAGATAACTTGTTCATATCGTTTTAAAGGAAATACCTCAAAGGGTTAATTAAAAATTTACTTTTTAGTGGCTGCTGGGCAAAAACAAAGCATAGTGAGCCGCGATCGATAGGTCGAATGTTTTTCCCGGATTTATTTCTCGTATCTCAATACATACATATATATGTACATACATACATATGTACATACATACATATATATATACATATATACATATATACACATATATATATATATATATATATATATATACATAGTCCATCGGGTTCTCTTGGGCAATAAAATACATTCTTCTTTACAGCCGAATGGATTACAGGGTCGATTTCAATTCGCATGCCATAGTTAACGGCGAGAATCCGCTGAAGTTCGAGAGCAGTTTTGCTGGCGTGGCGAAACTTGTCGGGAGAAGATGGATTCGAAATCGAAGCAGATATCAAACGTGGAACTAAATTCAAGGATGATAATTCGATTCCGACAGTTACGCAAACTTTCCTGTCTCTCTCTCTCTCTCTCACACACACACACACACACACACACACACACACACACACACACACACACACACACACACACACACACACAATAATATTCAATCTATTGCGGTTATTCGAGCACTCCAAGATTGGTTTTTGTTCCGATTTGAATCGGGAATACACTCTGATTTATCGCATGCGAAACGTTATATATTTTAACTTAAGAAAATTGACTGTTTTGAATTTTGGTAAATTATTTTAAAGTGAGCGGGGGCGCCTGCGACCTTGTTTGCCGTACAAATCAATTTAAATTCTCGTTAATTTCAACGAAAGCGGCGTTCGTTCGTGCGCGGATGAAAATGAATTAGTCGCTAGAAGTTGACGTGCAATTAGAGTTTCTAATCAACGTATCAATTAATAATATTGCTGATTCCGTTTGCCTATTATACGTGGCATTCTAATCAGTGTACCCGACGAAGTCATTATAGCACGCCGCCTGTCGATAATTAACAAATCGCGTTGGAAATTGCGTTAATATTTCAACGCCTGCGGATGAGCAACTTGTGGCCCATTTCTTCATAAAGTATCCAAAATTACGGACTGCCGACTGCAAATTCATGATTTCACAAAGTGCCGAGGCAATTAGGAACTTCAGGTTGGGCGATAATAAAACATAAGTAAAATTGCAGTGAAGAAATAAATGTTAGAATATTTCTTTCTTTGCAATTTTGAGCGGATCAATGTAAATATTTCAATTTAGGAATAAACATAAAGATGTTTAATGATGAATATCAATGAGGTATGCAAAGAGTCACATAAAAAACCATAAAAAAAGGGACGCCGAGAAGTTTCGTCGGGAAGCGATCGTAAATCAATTTCAAGCAGCTCGAATAATCATACCCCGATTCGATGAGACTTGCGTCAAGACTTGACGCTTATAAAAAGCGTCGCGCGTGCAGTCGACAGGAAAATACTTTCAGATCGATATATGCAAACGCGAGTCTGCCATCAGTCAGTCAGCGTTTTGCACAGATCGTGCAATTTTGAGGACTGACGAATTCCAGGCCAAGATTATCCGGTGAGGCGACACACTTGAGGGGGCCCTTCTCGATGAGGGAATGTACCCCTCCCTCCCATGGAGGGCTAAGCTGGGAGGGCGGTTAGCAGCTGGATTTATATGGCGGCATTAATATGCAGCGTCGGGAATTTCAATGGGGCAATGGCGTACGAGCGAGCGAGCGAAAGAGAGAGAGAGAGAGAGAGAATTTTACGAAAATTCGGAAATAAAGATTCTTAATCTCTTAGCATATTATAGCATAACTGTTTTACATTATAATATTTATTTAATATTCAATATTAACAACAGCTTAACAGGCGAATTTCAATGGAGCAATGGCATACGAGCGAGCGAGTGAGCGAGCGAGAGAGAGAGAAAGAGAGAGGGAGACGGAGAATCAGAAGAGAGGAGTAAAAGGGAACGGTAGAAAGGGGTGGGAGAAAGGGAGGGAAGCATCTCGAGGGCTCGCCGAACTCGTCGATGATCAATACTTTTGTCTACGTCCACGTGACTCGCTAATAGGATTGAATCGCGCCTATGCGCGGGCAATCGCGTGCGTTTCACATGTCAAATCAGACGGCGATTCAGAACGGAAAAAGCGTTTACGGATTGCGCCTTCCATAATTACGAGCCGATAAATCACTTATCGGTTCGCGCGCGACCCGCTGTAGAAATAAGAATTAGCGAGATGTAACGCGGAACGCGATAAACAACCACTTCGCACAACGATTATTACAGAGACTCGAGCTTTATGTCCCATTTTTTTCCCCCGCTCTCTTCCGTTATATTGTTTTGAGCGAATTCAAAGCCGCGTTTTATTAATTCAATTAATTCTTTTGGCACAGACAGGCTGAACAGCAAGATATTTATGGTGCATAATGGAAAATTATAACGTAGCTGGATCTCAAAGGGCTTGTCGGAAGTTATCGAGCAAACCAAAGGATCATGAAACACGACGGCCGCGTACGCGATGGTGGTTATCTGACGAGAATCGAAGATAGCGGTTTCGCTACAAGGTAGATGAGGATGGAAACGTGACGTAACAGCTTGCTCCGAAACAGTTTGCTCCAAAACAACTTGTGGTCAGTAACCAAATCTCGCGGACGCAGACGTCACGTGTAGCGCGCGAGATACACGGAAGATTCTCGATAGAGATGTGCGAATCAAGATTTTTTTAACTCGAATCGAATCGAATCGAATTTGCAAAAAAATCTCGAATCCGAATCGAATCGAATTGACAAAAATATCGCAGAATCGAATCGAATCGAATCACCCACATTTCGAATTCGAATCGAATCAAAACGTAGGAATCCTGTATGCAAGCCAGGAATGTGACGTAGGCATTCGAAGCATCTGAAGAGGTGAATAAAAATTAACGAAGTCTCGTAACGACCAACCCTTGGCCGCCTCGCAAAGGCGCTGAACGCACGATAGGATTCAACGGGTTTCAAATTTTTTTGCGCACTTCTCCGATTCGAATTCGAATCGCAGTGATTAATTCGATATTGTCGAATCTTTCGAATTCGAACTACGTCGATTCGGATTCGAATCGAATCGAATATCGTCAAATTCGATTCGATTCGATTCGAATTCGAATAATTCGCAATCTCTAATTCTCGAGGACACTTATTCCTTTGTTCTCCCTAAAGACGGATATTTCCAAAACCCAACTTCTATCGCTCACCGTTTTTCCTGAATAGAAATCGGAATATCAGATGGGGAAGTGGGGGGAGGGGGGAGAGAGTTATCGCAATTTTTGTTCCTCGCGCGACAGGACTCGGAATAACCGATTAATTCTGAGAAAATCGATACGCTTCTTGGTGAGTTCCGCATCACCTTCCGGCGGCCAATAAATTCCCGCGCACGTTAATCGGCTTTATTTGCTCGGCGTCGCCTGCGGGCTGACAGATAGCGACCAACGTCCACTCGAAGCGCCCCACACGCCGCTTTCGCACATAGATCCCGGCTAATTGTTTATTAATATTGCGACGTGGTACCGATGGATGTTTGTCACTGACAGCACGAACGCCCGCGCTCATTGTCCTCGACCTCGAACCGGCTAATTGTAAGACCCCGCCGTCCAGCATTTCCGCTCCCCTCCCCCCTCCCTCACCCCCGTAATCTTCTCAATTTAATTCATATCGACCGTTATAAATAATTGAACGTTCTCCGTGCGCGATGCAGATCCTCGGAATATGCCGATAACTTCTACGTGCGCCATCTTGGCAATTTAATTTATCTGAACAATTGGCCTCGGCAAACGCTTGATAGCGACGGTAATTAAAGTTTCGATTAAAAAACGTCCATATTGTTGCGCGACGCGTCCCCGGACGTGCGCCATGATTACGGACTACCTACGGTGGGCTTTTTATCGGATTTCAATTTTCGCATACAGTCGCCGGCAGAGCGAGCCGGTATATCTACTACTACGGATTAGTTAGAGCGAATCGAAGCCGGAATGGGATGGGCTGAAAGGGAGACGACGGGAACGCCATTATTGGCACATCGAAAATCGAAAACTGAAATGTATCAAGCGGTTGAACCGCGTCGAGACGCGCGCCGCGTCATTCGCCATTAAAATCTTTATCCGCCCGAGCATGTGACTCTTGCGCAAACTCTTAATATTAAACGAATAATGAGACTTCGTTTCATATCTGTTACTCGCCCCTCTAGGGCTCCGTTCGCTCGAAGAACGCCTTCGTCCCTGCCGCGTTTTTTAATCGAGAAAGTAAACTTCTCCATAATTAAACACGCTCAATTATTCATGTCACCCGAAAGTATCTGGCTGTTTCAGATGATGTTAATTTAGTGGGCTTCGGAGAGCTTCATTATTAGTTCCAGGGTCGGCGCTCTCCGGTTTTAATTCTTGGAACGCGGGCTAATTAATTAATCTACACGAACGGCCACTCGCCGTCATACAGTGACCATGCAAATGGCGGCATGCCGACGTAATGGATGGAGGTACCGGGCCACGAGAGGCGGTGGAAAAATAGAAATCCTCCAATTTTCTTTTACCGGGTTCATTGAGAGACGCGCTCACGAAGGCCGCATTCTCGTCGGTCTGAATGCGAAGCCGTATAATCGTGCGGGCGGTGGGCTCTTTTGAAAACCGCCCCCGTGTGTAAGAATTATAGAAAGACCGTGCCCCTTAAACAACGACAAGCCGGGACAAAAGCTGCAACGCTCCTACGATTGATAAGGGGCGAATTCAGCCACAGCCAGTTAGTTCTACCTAGCGAAGTGGAAGCTCGAGGAAAGCGAGACGGAAGGAGTTGAGGGTGAGGGTGAGGAGGAACTGCGAAATAAATTACCGTATAAGACCACGCGAAAGGTAAAAACATCATGGCAGTCAACGCCCACCTCACGTCAATCTCACCCACGACTATGTTCCTCGTCCCCTTCACCCCCTGGTCCAAGTCGTTCTTAGCCCGGGGCCAAGCAGCTCTGAGATGTGGGGGGAGGCGTGTTTGCGTAAAGTACATATGTGCCGTACACAAATGCACATGCAGCGTGGCCCAACATCGTCGTAACGTATGTAACGTACAGGGTAGGGAGAGACGAGGAGGGGACGGGTGAGGCGAGGAGACGGAGCGAGTCGATACTGCCGTCCGAGATTTTCATTTCCGCCGGCCGTAAACTTTTCTCGCCATTAGAGGATTTCGAGGAATGGCCCTCTTTATCGCCCTCCCTCTCGATCTCCCGTTGACTGCCGTAATAGAGTTTATCGGGATCCGGCTGCGGTAGGGAGGGTCGGTGATCGTCGCGGGTCGCGGGGAATAACGAGCCGGTCAAGAAACGAGAGGGACATTACTCTTCCTTTCGAAATTCCGCGATACAAAGGGCACGATTTAGAACGCGTTTCGCGACAGTTCAGATCGAAGTTTAGGTCAACGCGGTACCATGCGCTCTACAGTACTCGAGGCGTTTTATGCGAGTGGTTTCATGCGGGTGGCGACGAGAAATCTAAACATCCCTTGAAGCACCACCAGTATTTCCTACATTTACAACGCATCTCCTAAGTTTTCTTTCGATTATATTTATATAAACACAAAGATTACACGGCATCATAAAGGAAAGATAACTGAAGTAAAACAAACCGTTGTATTTTTTTAAATACATAAAGGATATACGTAAAAAGGATTTCTCCATTACTAAATTTTTTGATCGCGTGAATGGTATTTAACGGTTTTTTCTTTTTTGTCTTTTTTTTAAACAGGAATAAAAGATATTTCCCGCGTCGCACGCGTTCCAAATTGAGTGGCGGTTGACACCGATTTCGCGGAAAATCGTCGGATTTTCAGGATTTTCGGGATCCATCGCGATTAGTTTGGCTCGCGTTTCGCGGCCACGCGCGTCGCTCGAATCTGATTGCCGGGGCTTTAATGCGATTCGTGATACGGGGATATGACTATAACGTGGCGTGTGCAATCCGTTGGGTATTGGCCGCGAGGCAATGGTGCATGCGGCAGGCTTGACACATATCAATCAGGCAATGGAATTCTCGGGAGCTCGGATGCTGCGGCATCCGATCTCCCCACCGATGATCCTCCACCTGACATTGCAGTACGCAATCCGTGAAACCACTTCATCGTATCTTGAAATTAAATTGCAATCACGATCGGTTAGGTAAAAGCGATCCGTTATTTCTGATTTCGAAAGTTAAATTCTTCCACTTCTCGTTACTACATTTTCTTCAAACCACGATACGTTGTCCACATTTTGACTTATTTTTCTGTGCATTAAATTTGGAAGAGCGCGCGCAGCTTGCATTCTATTAATAATTTTATCCCAAAAGATCAATACAAAAACAACTTATGAACAAAAACGTGATATATTACGCGCAACTCGCCTGTATTAATTAAGCGGTGAAATTCTCGGAAGTTCGGAGTTCAGTGCTAGCCACTACAACCACTATT
Organism: Aphaenogaster floridana; assembly: GCA_003063835.1. Taxonomy (NCBI): domain Eukaryota; kingdom Metazoa; phylum Arthropoda; class Insecta; order Hymenoptera; family Formicidae; genus Aphaenogaster; species Aphaenogaster floridana. The sequence goes on along the minus strand of NJRP01000228.1, from coordinate 122,981 downwards.
CCGTTCTCGCGTATATGCCCTCGCGTGCATGGCTTCACCTATATATTGCCCCATGCCTTTTGCATATATGTCTATGATACCTGATACCTGATTATATTGCTTCCGCGGGCTACATATCAAGATACAATTAATGTCAAGCTTCATCAATTTCCCACTATCAGTCATAAATGTCATTAATTTAATATCTATTTTACATAAAAATAATCAGTATGAAAGCTTATTCAATATTCAATATTATATCGATATTATATGTAATTTTGTGTAATTATTATTATCAGAAATTACTTACAAAACTAGAGAAACGAAGAGATATCGTTAAAAAAACAATGAATACGGTAGCTACGACCATTACTGCACTTATTATTACGTTTGTTGATTCGCGATTTCTCTCTAGTACCAATTTTATGTTGCTTAACGTTCCCGTGCGACGTTAGATTTATCTGAAAAATTCGCGCGACGTAAGCGAAGTAGGAAAAACCCGTCGCGTCATCGTATCCGCGCGCCTGGCGGAGTTCGTAATTCTGTTTACACGGTAAATCTTTCTTGTACAAATTCGAATTCGCTTCGCAGGAGGTAGAGCGACCGAGGGAGGGAAGGCCTCCCTCTGTAGGTAAATTGCAAATTCAAAGTTTCACGGCGACTTTCACGCCGTCGCGACAAGAGGCATCCCATTTCCGAATCCGGGAGGGTTCTTAACGCCGAATAAGAAAAGATGGAGGAAAACTGCGATCTATTCTACATATACTGTGAAAAAGCTTTGCGCGGCTGGCATCTATTTGAGAAGAAGTTAGTATATACGGGAAGAGCGTCGATCTCTCTTTCTCTTTCTCTCTCGGCCTCTCTTTCTTTCTCCAAACTTCATAACATAACGGTGTGTAGTACACAATAAAGTTTGTTGGTTTACTCATCTCGTTCGTTTTTTAGTAGCGACGAATTTATCAATCTCGAAACTTGGTTCACTACAGAGTGTGTCTATACTTTCTATATAACAGCATATAGCGTGCGACATATTGCGAAGCAATAAGCGAGTCAAAGAAGAAGAGATGTGTTTTGCATTTAAATGATTTTTAGCGACAGTTTCGTCAGTTTGAATCGATAGCTTCAATACGATAAATGGAAAGTATTTATTATAATTTTTTCAAGTAACTTTATGGATTAATAACTTTATATGTACACGGAAAAAAAGAATGGTTGGCTCGCACAGAAATCTATTTGTGTCAACCAGATTTAATAGTTAAATATGGAACAACTAATTTTGTGTTTACTGCAACTGTAGAGCAATTGTTGAGTGACTGTATTGCAGCAGTAACAATACCTGGTTGTTTCAACCAAACTGTTTCTGTTTCAACTATATGGATAGATTAGCCTATCCATGGTAAATGAGCCCCAACTAAAGTCTGGTTGCCACAACCAGATCACGCGCAACTACAGCGATATAGTTGACACACCAAAGTATATGAGTCATATCAACCATACACGTAATCATCATACAAAGATACCCTGGTAACACAATCTTATAGCTCAGATACGTCCCGAAGAAGTGCGCAAGAAATCAGTCCAAATTGCGACAGAGGTGCATAATATCTGTTATTGCACGAGTACTTACTGTACTATTGTACACGGAAAAAACGATAAGGTTGCCACAACCACAATAATAGTAACATTTGGTACAGCCACGTCCTGTGGTTGTCACATTCACATTAATGTGAAGGCAACTATATGCATTTGGTACAGCAAACATAGTGAATGTTGAGACAAATATAGTGACTGTTGAGACAAACATATATAGATGCACTACACAAACAAATGTTACTATTATTGTGGTTGTGGCAACCATATTGTTCTTTCCGTGTAGCAGTCTGCTGTAAGAAGCGACTTTTCGTGCAGTTTTACAGCAGAATTGCAATGGAAAGGTTACCAGAGTAACTAGGGTGATGCAGCTATATTGCTTACAACTAAATATTTCTGGTTATGTCCATATCATATCTTTTTTTCCGTATAACTAAACTGTTGTATAAACTCATTGTCCTCCAAGCGTAATCAATAGCGTTGGATTCCCTGCGAGTTCCACTGTGTATCGAAAGGAAGTCGAGTGTGAGGGTGTGCAGGAGTGATCACCATGCGCGATATTACTGGAAGAATGGGACGCGATCTCGGGGAAAGAGGGAGAGGGAGAGTGACGCTTTTTGACAAAAGCGCGTTCACGTAAACATCCTCGGACATCCTCTCCGTGTTTCACGGAGACACCGGCTGCCAGATAAAAACGTCAGGCAGACTCGAGCAGACAGTCGGTTATCTCGCGTACATTTTACGTACGCTTCGCGAGGCTTGAAGGGCGTCGCGCGTGATTTGTCGCCGGGATCCCGAACCCCTTTCCGACACCGGCGAGACGCCCTTACGCGCGGGGGATAGGGAAAATCGACGGATTTGACAACGACGGGGCTTCGGAATTGAATGCGCATTGGGGACCTCGAGGGGAGCTCGTAACGTTTGATGATTTGTAACCGGTTTCGTTTCCCCGGGAAATCTTCCCCGCCACCCCGGTGCCACGCACGGAGCCGACTACATTCGTAGGGTCCCTCCCGAAAAAGCCGCTTACAAAAATATGCGCGCAGATTATCGAGACGCTGGTAACTCTTGCCTGAGGCTTTAACTAATGAGAAGTCCATAGTTGATGTAGTTAGTTGAGGTAATCCATCTTTACGGCCGGGAAACGGTTTCCAGAGTTAAAATTACCCTTCAAACTTCAGAAATTAGAACAACGAGGTATATCATTCTCTTCTCGTTTTACGGAAAATATGAAACCACGGGCGGGCGAGTGCGATCTTCGCGGCAGACCGGTATTTTTGCAAAACGCTGCAGGTTTTTAATCTCAAAAGAAGGAAGAGCGTTTTACCGGGGTTTGCTTACCCGCGTGTAATCTGCCGATATGCGGAATTCTCAATAAGCGGGATTTTCATCTGTTCGCTCGTTCGGAAAGCTATCAAACGATACGAATGAACGGTGAAATTCGAACAGATACTTTTGATTTTTTAAAATCTTTTTGTATTGGTCGCTGTGTTCCGTCCAGTTTTTACTTCTTCCCGCTGTTCTCGACGTATGGCGAAATTATTCACGGATAAACTGCGACGCTTTTGATCAGATATCAACTGCCGAATGCCTACTTTATATGCCTGTGTGACGTCACCTGATTACATTTCACTGTCCGGAAGCGATTGTTTCGATTCTCAGTATGTAAATTTTGATTGGGTGCAACAGAAACGATTTAAAATAAACGGCGAAGGCCGACGTTATTTGTTCTCTCCCGTCGCCTTTTAGAAATCGAGAAAGAGTCGGAGTCGATTTCGATTCCATTATTTCGCGATCCTCCTCCGAACGTGGACTTTTGCTTCCACGGCTGAAAGAAGAGTGCGAGAGACAGGGATCGACGGAATGTATGGTGCGCCGAAATCGAATCTCTTTGAGCAACGTTATCGCGCGAAACCAGGCTACTGCAAAACTGGATTGCAAAACCATAGGTATCGTTGAAAGATCGAAAGAATGTTTGATCGCGAATGTCTTAAATTTCTAGATATGCCGGAGAGTAGTGTAAAAGTTCAACTTGCAAACGTCAACGAGAGACGGAAAAATGAAATGGAAACTTATCGCTTGTCCGAAATCTTTTTCTTCGTCCGTAAATACTCAATCATTTTTAAATGTAACGAGATCGATATAATAATGATCCGCATTATCACTGTCGTAGTGAAGGTCTGATGTTTATTGTGAAGAAAGAAAACAATGATGGCACAATACATCTGTAGGAACTAATTGCGGGTGCTCATGGCTAGAGCGCCGGTTAAGGATTAAATTGATTAATTTACATTCACGAGGAATGTCATGGCTGGTAGGAGAGCATAATTCGCGTGACATGGTTGGCAATGCCCGGCTTTCCACATTCCCTGCTCACCTGTAACGAGCATGTGCCTGGAACTTTGCAGACGATATAGTCAAGAGGTGTTGTGTGCGAAGTACCTACCGCTAAACTGAATCGTGCTAACAAGCGTTGAGAGCTGAAGCTCCAGTACGCGTAAATTGCGCCGATAATATTTTACATAATTACTGGTATTTCCGTGATAACATCAAAAACAGTAGCCGGCACACGTACTAATTGCAATTAAAACAATCGTGCTATTCTTGTAATTGCATCGTTTTAGCAGTCAAAAAATTCGCGCTTATATTATAAAAGAAGAAAAGAGAAAAAAAGGAAGAAAAAAGATATAAGTCTTATGTTTATTGTAAAAATAAAGATTCTTCCACAGGTATTTGAAACTATCGTTTTCAGTTTCTATGTATTTCGAAAATAGAAAGAAACGAAGGAGGTTCGCAACTTTTTTAAACCAGTCGCTGTTTTGAACGAAAGAAATTATTTTTGTAAAATGTTAAATCTAATCTTAAAACCTTTGAATTTATTCATATTTTCACAGAGAGCGATGATTTATATCTACATTTCGCGCAATAAAGATAAATTTTATCATAATTGACGCTCTACAATTAAATAGACTTTGCTTTTTCAATTGAGGTTTTTGCAGAGGAGACGTTTCGTTCTCATATTTTACATTTAGTTTTTCGCTTAATTAATTGATTGAATTTTGCTTGATTCCGTTGAATTGCTGTTTCATATCATGTTACGCGCGAAAATTGGACATGGGCGTTTTGGGAGGGGTTTTTTGTGTGCAACTCGTAAATAACGCGGCGCGCTTCCACCCCGCGAATCAATACGCGGCCGTTCGCACCCTCGTCTTCGACTTTTCGATTTCCGAAACCTCCACTTTGTCGTCTCAGCCGAAGCATTATAGACAGCCAGAGGCATCTTCATTTCCCACCGCCGAATTTTCCGCTTCCAGCCGTTGCATCCCCTTGCTCGCACTCCCGTTCATCCTTCGCCGAGGGAGATAAGCCGAAGTCCTCGGCCCCGATATCCAAGTCAAAACCAGTCCGAGGCCGGAAAGCATCGAGATCTTTTTTGCGAACTTCCCGGCCTTCTTCCTACATCTTCCATCGTCCCTCCTCCTCCTTTTCGTTCTTTTCCGTATATTTCTGAGCGGCTTTGCCGCGGCACGATAGACGTAGTAGCTTCGCGAAACTCTCGCAAATTTGCCCCTTGCGAACCGCAGCATGGATATTCGCCGGGATTATCACCAGCCGCGAACTCGAAGGGCAAAGTCTTGTGGCAGATGCTCGAAGATGATGTTCAGAAAAGCGGTCCGTTTATCCGACACGAGATGCTTGGAATAATTTCAATATTGTTATAGGGAGATGGGTGGATGGGTTATAAGATATTATCCTTCTAGCTAAACTTATCAACGGACTCTTTGACCGATTTAGATGTTTTCTCAACGAAATGTCGAAGTGCTTTTCAAACTTAACAGCTGCAATCTTATAACTATTCCTCTTTTTGTCAGTTTTCAGTCTCTAATTTACCTGTGTGAAGTTAGCTCCCTAATGTTGAAAAATCAAAAATTTTTCTTTTTGCAAACGTTTGCCCATCGTTTGCCCACGAATGCCCCGTTGGAATTTTTGTTTGCCCCCCTCTAGTTCAAAAGTTATAAGCAATTCAATTTTGGAGGGGCCAACTTTACACTGGCCCCCCAATGTTGAAAAATCAAAAATTTTCTTTTTGCAAACGTTTGCCCATTGTTTGCCCACGAATGCCCCGTTGAAATTTTTATTTGCCCCCCTCTAGTTCAAAAGTTATAAGCAATTCAATTTTGGGGGACCAACTTCACACTGGCTCCCCAATGTTGAAAAATCAAACATTTTCTTTTTGCAAACGTTTATCGTTTATTTACCATTTGCCCACGAATGCCCCGTTGGAATTTTTGTTTGCCCCCCTCTAGTTTAAAAGTTATAAGAAATTCAATATTTTGGGGGTTAACTTTACACTGGCCCCTCAATGTTAAAAAATCAAAAATTTTCTTTTTGCAAACGTTTGCCCATCGTTTGCCCACGAATGCTCCGTTGGAATTTTTGTTTGCCCCCCTCTAGTTTAAAAGTTATAGGCAAATCAGAACCGGCTCATGCTTCTCGCCAGTTTACCTCCATACTAATATCTATTTATACATATACAGGGTGTATCAGACCACCCGTCCACCTCGATTTTTCCGAAAACGCGAGGTGACAGGAAGTTGGAGAGAAATGTTAAGTCCCAATTCCTATGTAGAACAGATGCGACACATTTGTCAGACAAAGATATAAAAGTATTAATAAGGTGTTAACGGGCTAAATGAGAGCCAAGCGCGGTAATTGGTGCGCAATGAGTGTTGATATGATATTTCTTTTTGAAGAGTTTTTTATTGTACGTTTAGGTCCTAAGGTTTGGACCATTCTCAGCATCTATTAATGTATTATGTATTTATAATATGTTACATTGTGTTATATATTTACAATATGTTACATTGTGTTATATAAAGATATAAAATGTGTTTACACTTAGAGAAAAAAGTCGTATCAACAACTAGAAATTTGTGGACAAATAGCGCCTCAACTATGTGCTATAAAGTTGCAGTAACAACAACAAATAAGTTATATGAACTAAGAAAACATAGTAATATTAATCATTTATAGTAAATCGTTGGATAAACTACATATTTATCTAAATATTTGTCTAAACTGGAAAAATGTTGT
>NJRP01000228.1:48272-82399 GCA_003063835.1 Aphaenogaster floridana | reverse complement strand
AAAAAGTAGGCAGTTTCATTTAAAAAATTTAATTTGACCTTTATATGATCTTCGTCCTCCACCCAAAGTCAAATTTTTAGCCATCATTAGGTACATTTTATTAAGCCCTACAACTTTGCTACTTACATATTTTTCGCTATAGTTGATCCTTTTTGAGATATTTAACCGTTTCCGGATTTTTACCCAACCCTGTATATCTAGAAACGTTTATATAATTACCGATCTGCTGACAAATACTATACTATAGTAACTCAATCTTGAAAGAATGATCGCACACACGCATTTAAACAATTTCACCGAATTATGATGAATTAACCTACTAAAGTCCACAGAAAATTAGTACTAATAATTTTGATCATACTTGAACTTTTTTCATCATTTTTTAATTTCTTTAGAGAAACAGAATCGATATATCACATTTTTGGACTTTAATAGGATAAGAGGGCCATTTTGTGATAACAATGAGGATGCTGTACCAAATGTAATGGCTCGATCGGTGTATTCGCACTCGTGCGTATGTTTTTTTTCTGTTTCAGTCCCCTCCCAAAGGTGCCACGATCCCTTATCGCCCCAAACCCCAAGTCGGTGGGCCAGTGATCCTGGCTGGTGGGCAAGCCTACACCATCCAGGGTAATTACGCGGTGCCCGCCCACTCGGACGTAAGTACAGTATTACCATTGCCCGCGCCCGCTGCCGGGCCCACCCCGCCCTCGCTGAATACCCAAACTTTGGCGACCTCGCCCTTCGCGGCCCACCACCCCTCGTCCTCGGCCTTCGCCGCTTCTCACGGGCATCCGCTCCTATCCACGGCCCATCTTACGACCCCACATCATCCTCTCCACCCGAGCCCCTTACACGCCAGCGTGGCAGGCCTCGCCGACCCCCTGCTGAAGAGTGGACACTTGCAGGCAGCCCTCCCGCCCGCACACCTCGTGGCAGACGCCGTAAGTCTTTTGTTTTTCGTGCTCCACCCTCTCCCGTACCCCACGATCACCAACCTGGCTACCACAATACCTCCCGGGTAACAATATACATACGATGCATTTCCGTTCTACTTGTCCGAAAAATCGATACACCCTCCCGGTTCAGTGTCTTCTCACTGTACACAATCCTTAATATATCCGGCAAAACTTCAAACCGGCGACCTCGGCAAATGATTCGAAGTTGGAATAATTACGAAGAAAGAGTCAGGTGACTTACGGAATAATCAATGTAATCTATCTCTTTAGGAAACTAGATAATTCTAACTGAAAATCTGAATAGAAACATCTGAAAGGCTAGTATTATCGCAGTTAAAATTCTTTGTTTCCAGTATGTTTCAATATCTGCGTTTATTATGTTTTTTCATACAGTAGTTGAGAAAGAGAAATCACTTGCGCAATGAATCTACACTTGTTCATGGTATTAGTGGGATTAATTTGCGGTTAAGTTAATGCGCAATCGGAGGGTAGAAAGTTTTGTAGATAAACGAATGGTCAAGCGTGCAGTTACTCGTTTGTTGCAACAGCGACTAAACAGTAGCTTTCATTAAAGATGAAAGAGCGCGGTGATTGTAAGAAATTCATAAGATTAACGTGGACATTTTATTCATTCGCGATTCTTGATCTTTTCTGCGGCTTAGTTATTTTTATTAAAACTTATTGAATAATTTCTTATTCAATGATAGATTCAATGATAGATTCAATTATTTCGAGATAATTCGAGACATATTGTTTATTACATTTGAAGCTGATATATAGTTTATAGCGTTTACATCGTGTTTTGTGAAAATCATTCCCATTATCATTAACAAATAAGATAATGTTTAGGCATGTTAAAATAATTTCTGCGTATTTCGTTTACGATTATTTTATGTAGGCCACAGGATAACAATGTAGTGTGAAAGAATTTATACTGATTTCAATATAACTCTGGATTCGAGATTGTTCCAATTGTCGCCAAGTGCCGTGGAAGCATAATATATTTATCAATATATTTCATTATTATCTAGGTCACTTGGTCCTCTCCCTCTTGAAACTCTTTGCTGTCCTCTGTCTCCCTCCGCGTATATGCATCAATACCTTGGCTTTCTGCTCGATATCCCCGTACGGTCTCGAGCTTTCTGTCCAGGAATATTCGTATCGCAATATCCTGCAAATTGTCTTGGATTGCGTGAAGATGCGATCGAAAGGATCCTGTCGCACGATTAGCTCTGACCGTACATACCTTCAAACGTTTTCTAGTCGCGTGACTTCGACTGCACCAAACGTCTGATTAAACATAACATGGTGGAACGAAATAAGGCACGCTGTAATTATATTTAATAATAACTTCCAACGCGACTACATCAGACATTACTTTGCCACTTTGTCGCTGTTGGAAGGTTTCTCGCATCAAAAGTACGGAATGTTTGCGATTTTCTTTTATTCGTTAAGAAAAGAACATTTCTATGTATCACATCTTAATAATAGTGATTCAAAAAGCTCTTTTTTTTAGAATGGACAAATATCTTTCGTTAATTTTACAATATCAGCGAAGTCACGCGAGATTTGCCAGCTTTGCTTTATATGTGATCCGCACGTGCTGTTACGTGCATGCTTTTCTCTCTGGATTATTTTTTTTTTTTACGTCCTATAGACGTTCACCGACGCTTCTAACAAGCTCGAACCTGTGTACACATGTCTCCTTCCTATGCTTGCATTTGGTAGTGGGTTGATCACCTAAAGAATTGCTTATCGTCCTTCACAGTGCATAGAAAAATTGAGGATGCATGCTATGTAAAAAGAGTGCAATTGTACAACGTAATACAAGCTCCGATACCAGGTTGAAGTGCTAACAAAGCCCGCGTTAGTATATTTGATTTTAACAAAAAATTATACTTACACGCGATATATCTAGTTTGATTCTTGTCAATTCACTTCAAACTTTATTAGGATTAATATCTCGTTCACTTCATTTTTCATATTAATAATTAACCGGTTCGCATCTTTTTTATTGGCGATATTGCGATTTCAAGTTTGAAGTATTTATCTGCAATTTGGTATCTGTAAATTTTGGTCGTGCATCTAGCCACTGCATTTATATCGTTCCATTGATGATCGTATTGAACTACCAATTAGTTGTTTTATTCTTTTATGTATAATCTACCTTTCTCTCCTATCGTTCACATCTATTTTTAGATGAGAAAAATACAGGATATGCACACTAGAGTCGGTCTCTGTAATATATATTCGGCACAGACGTACTGCATCGAGCAGATGAATAGCCCAGTTTTCTCGATACGATCATCGTCCGAGAGCGGCAATTTGTGCGCTCTCTCGGAAGGAACTTGGAGGCAAAATGGGGATTTGTTCCGAGCCTCGCGCCGAACGATCGGGCCTGCTTAGCATGAATGCTTGCTCACGGGTCGCACAATGGATTCGTCATGGCTTGTCGTTGGATTCGGTCAGGGAGAGAGTGAGAGAGAGACGTATAGAAGGTCCCAGATGTTACCGCTACAAGTCTCAACGAACGGCTTGCGATCAATGAGGAGGCCAAATCACCAAATAGCCGACGCTCTAATTCCGGGCTACTATGGTAGTGCTTTGAAAATCCACTCATCCGGCCGATCGATCGGCAGATGCCATGAAACGTCACCCTGATAAATGCCCATATGATCAATCGGATCGTTCTCGAGACGCGATAGAAAATTTCATCAGTCGAGTACGCTGTGTTATTCTTTTAATTACAATTTACTTTTTACTATGTTTTTTGCCATTATATATAACTCAATCGATATTCTCATTTAGTAAAAAGGTTGTTTTTTATTCACATTTCGATATCACTGTCAGAATATCAAAATATCAGATTGTCGGGGATCTGGTTTTAATCTTCTGCTTTTTATGATGATTAAATAATTCTTATAAATTTCATACGCTTTGAAAACGTGAACGTAAATTGAATTTTGTTTACACTAAATTACAAGTAGATCAAAATTACTCCCTTTCTATTTATTCCAATTCGTTGATTTACATTGAAGTATATACGTTTAATTTCTATAAAGTACTTTTTTAAATAAAAAATTAAAAAATTATAATCTTTAGTTCGAATCTTCTGTCCGACCAAATCTTCGAGATCGACCACGCAAATATTTTCATAAAGCATTATCAGAGTGATGTGTCGTTGTGTCTCACCTTCTGTCCTATCTTCTCTTTCTGTGCGCTCTTCAACGACCGACGTCCGACACGGAGCCCGACTTCCTCGAGTCCGATTTGCTACCCGGAAACGAAACAAACGAACACGAGATGCGCGATAAAAAGAAACGTGTCCATATCATACTACATCCCATTACCCACAGATATATTGCGGCTTAATTAATTCTTTTTTTCTTGTTTTTTGTTTTTTTGTTTTTGTTTTTTTCTTCCTGTTCGATCTCTCTTATTGTTCATCAACTTCGAGAGACGCGGCTGAAAGGGTGAGGTTGATCGATAGAAGCGATGAATAAATAATAAATTATAACACAAAATCACAACAAATAAGGACATGCATGCGTGGCACGAAGAGGTAGATTACCTAGATATATTATTACTATTGCGCTTTATATCTACTTTTACGATCCCATCTTTAATACTTTCTCAGTTTCTCAGTCTGCTTGATGAACTCTTACGGCTTACAGTACACGGTTACTACTTCGCTTCTTGTCCTGGTACACTGTCTCCGATTTTGTGTTTCTGTTTCCGTTATCTCTACACGGTCTTACATCAGAAATCGTTCCCTGCTTTCCTTAAAATTAATTTCCCTTATCCGATCACCAACCAAACTTCCTTTAAAACTCAGTCAAGAACGCAGAAAAAAGTTTATTCAAGGTTCCAATTTAGTTCTCGCGTGATTGTTTCTAAACATTTATTTCTCGCTTCTTGCGTTGAACACAATTGTCAAACTTTGAATTTTTGTGGAATTTTAATTTAATTATACATATCATATTGTTAATCACATCTAACAGATTACTTTTCTCTTTTTGCCTTTAATATCTGAAATGATTCACGAGAATTATTCAAATTACGAACTTTCTGCAGATAACCATAAAATTGCTAAAAAGATTAAACACGCTTTTTTACTATGAGTTATTCTAATTTTAGAAAGTTCAAGCTTTAGTTCAAATATCAAGAGATCCAATAAAAATAATGACAAATAGAATATGAAATTTGAGTAGTATTATCCAGGTGAAACATTTTTATTTCGAGTGTTTCGACTGAAATTAAAAATAAGCTTTTGAAAAATATTAATTTTCTTTTAACTACTGGGTAGCCTTTGTACACTGAAAAAAGGTTTTGGTTATAATAACCAAGGCTTGGTGAAATAGTTTCAACTAAACGGTTTAGTGATTATGACGAAATAATTTGGTTAATGTTAACAAATTTGTTAACATTAACCAAATTATTAACAATGCTAACAAATTTGTTAACATTAACCAAATTATTTCGTCATAATCACTAAACCGTTTAGTTGAAACTATTTCACCAAGCCTTGGTTATTATAACCAAAACCTTTTTTCAGTGTAAAATGAATTATTTGCGATATATAGATTTATCCAACATACCAATTACATTTATTTATATGTTCGTAAACTTCTTTTTAACTTCATTTTCCGAGAAATAAGACCCTTTTCATACACATATACGAACATAAATACATGTACACACATTTAATATCGCCCTTGTCGCGCTACGTTTTGTTCGTTTCTCCACCTCCATCCTGAGTTGCTCATTGTCCTCTTGGCGTCCTGTTTAGAACAGCATGGCTTCCGGCACTCTTTTAGCTAAGAGTCAGCGACGAGTTCGTGTAAGGGTGGGCTGCCCTGTATATTACGTTTCCACCATTTAAGCACATTAGAAATCACGTCGGGACGGTTTGTCTACCAGAGAGGCGTTTACATATTCGTGAATAGACCCGAAACTTCGTTAATATTTTTCAGAGAATTGGTCGTTCGTAGACGATCCAAACGTCTTTTCTTGAATTTCCGATTATTGAAAATATGCAATTAATAATTAAATAACTCGGCGGATATAAAGTATCCTTCGGTTATACATATTATTAACATTAAAAATTTTATGTATCCTCATTCTACGTATATCATAACAACATAAAAATGTGTATATATTAAGATAATATATTGCATATTAATAATACTTAATATATGCATTATCTTAATATATATTAAAATCAAGACATATTGCATACAGTGCAACAGTGCTTAGAAATTTTGCACATAAGTTAGTTTAGATGACAACGTTGACATAGAGAATGAAATATCATTCGTTTAAGGACACGACATACATCCCATCCTTCCCGTCTACCTTTCATTTTATCCTTTTGAAAAATAAAGATAGAATATATCATTAGTATTATAATTAGATACAATTTGTCCTCAAACGCGTTTTGTATTTGCTTCAAACGATTAGCTCGTTTTAATGTTCACTAAATAATTATTCCAGCAAATCAAAATAATTTACGACTAATCGTTAGACTATTTAGTCATTTTCTGATTATGATAGTAACTGCAACATGCCGTTAATCATAGCGGATCATACTTGATGACTTGATAAAAATTTTCTCGGTACAAATAAAGTGACGCTAGACTTGTAAGTATTTATATAGCGTGGAAACGGTAGGTGCAAAGAGAATTGCTGCGTTACATTTTGCGCGATTTAACGGTATCGTGAGAGTACAAGGATGTACACACGTCCTTCTTCTCTCCGCGCTCGTTCGCTCTCTCTTTCTGTAATTTCTGAGCGCCCCTTCCTCATCAAGCTGTCCCCAAGTAATTTCTACCACGATTTTCAAAGTAACGCAACGCGGCTAGCAACAGTTTATCTTATCGATGACCATTCCGCGTACCGCTTGTCTTCCCAGAGCAATTTCCCGGGATATATCGTCGTTTATCAATTTAATGCATTTCAGAGGCACACGCGAGATTTTATGTTTCTGCGATAAATGCGTGGAATGCAGACCGTTTAAGGCGACGGCTGGTAGACGCGGCTCCACTCGCTTCAATTTCCGCATACGTTATGACGTCAGAAGCGAGGGAATCTTTTCGACGGGTTATGCTGTTGTAAAAACCGAGATTTAAAATAATATTCCGAAAATAGATCGGGTATAGTCACAGCACGGCTAGGGCTTCACAATGTTTGAAAGTCGAGCGACGGAATTCTTACAAGCGTTTGAATTGAAGCTTAATAACTACCTTCTCTTAGATAATGATTGTTGCTAGAATGTCTTTCTTTCTTTTCCAATCTCGATCTATTCTATATAGTTCCTGGATCGGATTAACGAGAGTCTATTGACACGGAAAGATAGCATATACGCAAAAAAAAATTTTTAACGATCTAGCAAATCTTTCCGCATAAGAGAGGAGCAGTCATCGTTAACACTTTATCTGTTTGAAGTCTGCTCTGGGTCGACACGTAATTGGAAACGGTACGCTCGAATGGTGTAGAGCCCGTTACGAGGAAGCCGTCGGACCGGTCCCAGGAAGTCGGGACGAGGCGTCGATCATGTGCGCCGCGACGAACGCGAGAGTACCCGCGCTCCGATATGACGGGGATGAGTCCGGGATGGTCGAATTGAATCATCGATTGCGTGCGAAGGTTGTCCCCCATCCCCCTTCCCACGTAGAACCGAACGTTCTCTCTCAGCGAGGCTGCCCCTGAGCCAAGAGTTCTTGCTCGCAATCCGAGATCCTCGAGCGTGACGCGCGAGGTGGCGAACATGTTCAGGCATACATAGATATATACTTCTCGGTGTCGTCGTAAACCCCAGCTCCTCTTAAGCACACCCCGAGTGATTGTTCGACGCTCGCGGACCCCCCCCCTATTTCTGAACGATGGATCTCTTCGTCGTTGTTGCAGATGGGCAAACTGGGCAGCAATCCTTTGGCTGGACTAGCAGCCTTAGGCCTTGGAGGTCTCGCCACACCAGCGAACACGGGTGGTCTTAATCCAGCAGGTAAGTCGATCCACGTTTTCAAGAAATTGTAGACCGGCAAGTGCTCCATCGATGTTATTCTCTGTCTCGCAAGAAAGTTTATGTAGAAAAGATTGGAACAGTCGTTTTATTCATCTCTCTTTATCTTCATTGTGGTATGTATTGAGTCGTGTGATGTCGAGTATAAACCTATCGATTATTATGATTCCCAAGAAAGCGAATTTATGTATTTGAACCGATTTTTTTATCTATTCCAGTTTTTTATAATTAATCGCAATTGATGAGGTAATTAGAAGTAGTAGATATAATGTATGTTGAAATTCGTATTTGGAAACCGTCAATTTCATAACTAAACTAATAGTCGATACTCGTGATATTGCAATAAATTTTTCCTACGTGAGCAAACTTTATTGACTAAGAGCTGTTGCACTAAAATAGATTCGTATACTGCAATGAGAAGTTAAATTTATCTATGGACTGTTCTCACAAACATTAGTTAAAGTTTATTGGAATTCTAGAGCGGAACTGGAGGAAGAGATAAAGGAGAGAGCGATAGTATCAGTAAACCGTAATTCAACTTCAATGCAACTAATTTATGGGAGCAGCCGTATACAAATGTACTTCTTCTATTTACTTCATCAATTATCTGATCTTGTAAAGGGCAACTTTTTTTCTTTACTTTTTATTATGGCCACGTTGAGAAAGAACTTTTCTAACATTTGCGCAATTGATGGTCGCATAGCGTTAGCCGCATTGGCTGGAAGCCAGCTGCGTACGAGCAACACGAACAGACAGCAACCGGCGGCAAACAATCAGACGCATGAGATGACCGTGCCAAATGAGCTGATCGGTTGCATCATCGGGAAGGGCGGTACCAAGATCGCTGAGATCCGTCAGATCTCCGGCGCCATGATCCGAATCAGCAACTGCGAGGAGAGGGAGGGCGGAGCAACGGACCGCACGATCACCATAACCGGGAACCCGGACGCCGTGGCGTTGGCACAGTATCTCATCAATATGAGGTGAGTGATACGTGGCCTGTACCATTTCTCTCAGGCCCATCTGATCGAAGGTCAACCTTCGGACCGACAGGAAGCTATTCCGAGAGGTTCGTCCAAGGTTCGGCTTTCGGTGTTGTTACCGAATTCCATTTTCAATAGCAGTCGAACTCGTCCCGGCTACGTTTTGCAGTGGATCGCGATGCATTTCCCCTTTGATCTCTCTTTTTATTTATTTATTTATTTATTTCTTCCCGCATCTCTGCCGACACCGCCTGCCAGATTGGTGTGCGTGTCGCCGGCGTAGAGTGATTTCTTGTTGACCCTACCCACGATCGAGATTCGCCGATTCGCCTGTTTGTGCTACTCGTTCCTCACACAACCTGCTGCCTCACTTAACTTTGATGTCTTCTTAATGGTGAGACTATGTAAGGGATAGTCGAATCGGCACCCCTCGCGATATCCCCCATCGTCATTGTTATCACCCTTGCTCACGACAACCCGCGTACAGATGACTTTCATCCATTTTCCTTTGTCCATTAAGCTATTGCACAAATATATTGCAAGTTATAAATGAATTTAAAATTGAATAAGATTTTAAAAATATCAATATAGAATATGCTTAATCATACGTTATTCGTGTAAAAAGGGAAAGGTTTTAAGAGATATAATATAATATATTTTATTTCTTTCTTCCCTTGACTTGCAGTTTAGACGAACAAAATATTAACATGGATATTAGAGAAGATCTATTCTATTTCTGAAAGAAATATAATTGGCATTAGGGAAAAAGTCGTCTCTACCGCGTGTCGCCGCGAGAGATGTTATGAAAGAGGTGGCGTTACGCTGAAGAAGATACTGCTGCAGAATGCACGCGTAGTCTGTCGATTAAGGCTACAGAACAATAATCATCGCGAAAATCCCTGATTGAGATAATAGAAAAGATTGTCGCGTAACGCCACTTCAGTTTACAGCGAAACAGGTCGTATGTAGTCGTAAGGTAAAGATGCGAGGAGAAAACGTCGCATCAACGGCCATGATCGAGATACCAGCGTTCACGTATGCAGATACTGGAAGACACCGACGTCGGCCGTGAGACGGAAGAGGATCTTAATCCTTTATTTCCAGGTCCTGTCTTCCAGGTCCAGTACCCCGAGTATCCTGCAGACACAACTCCGCTCAACATCTGTTCCCATTGTCGCTGGCTGTCCTTTCAAGCAAATAAACTACCGACTGAAAGACATAATGAAAAAAATGTACGAGGACTGTCGCTCCGTTAGTGACAATCAATCCCGAACAGTCCCAAACAAACGTATCACAGTTCCTCCTTTCGATTCGGTTTTTTAATGACACAAATTTCTTTCTAGTTTGACAGGCTCCCGGTAATGGACGATCAGCTTATAACATTTACGCTTATAATTCTGTTTTGTCGTTTAACTCGGTTCATAAAAAAAAAAGAAAAACTGATACATTTATCTTTGGAGGCGCGAGTATTTTTCTGACATTATATATTCAGAAAACAATAAATAAATTATATGCATTGCCTAAACGACACGTTTTTATTTACGCGATAAATGTGAAGGGTTTCCCTCGTCCTTGCCAGGAACCTTCGCCGTAGCATCTTTACATTTTAGTTATATGCTTTCATCGCTGTTGTTGCCATCGCTTAATGTTCATTGGTCGGTGTTGAAGATCTATTACTATTTTTTTTCTTTTTTTTTTAAATTATGCTGTGGAACTAATCTACTTCCATCATAGCGACATTAGAATGGTGAACGGTACTAACGTAGTCGTCGACGAGATTCGAGGACGACAGACAAAAGTCGGCACAAGTTCGCGCCACACGTAAGATCCCACCAGCATCAAGCCAAGTACAATTTAAACACGCGGATCGACACAGTTTTACACGTACACCCTCACGTTATAATTATAATCTATTATATTTTATTCCAGATTGCCACTCACATTTTACTACTGCATATAAATAGCGCAATGCCGTTATATATATTTATCATCTCGATACTTCTGTATTTTGCCCGTTAACTTTGTCATCGTGTTTATTACGTATCGTGTATCCCGGCACTCCCGTCGGCCACTGGTCTGCGCTCTGCCATTTATCTAATTCCGACTTCTCGTGATCAGATGACATACGGCGTTTAAGAGTCGATCATCGACCATCCATCATCGCGATTAGACGCATATCTCGTGATCTCAAACGTATCAACTGTAGCGTGACGCGATTAACGCGACTTGTGGCAGAGTGCATACTTTTGTGCCTGGTTTACTTTGATTTCTGCCTTTTCTATAAGGCAAATGGCTCGTTCTACCGACGCACTATGGAGACAAACCGCGTTCTAGCCTTTCACGCGAGCTACGAATAACGTAATTTGCGAAACGGAGGTGTCCTCAATGGTGTCCCTCGTCTGTATAACGAACCACGAGCCCGTTACACCTAGAAACAATTGCATCGTTCGCAAATCTACTTATTAGTGGTGGATGTGACATTTGTTTTTGTAGAAACTATTCTGAAAAAGTAGACTAGCGAACGCGTGTTTCTTCTTCTCTTCTCTTCTTCTTCTTCGTGTGCATCCTCCCCCCGCTGCGCGCTCCTTGCGATCAGGACGCATTCCGACCGATTCCGACCGAATTCGGCGTCTCATTCCACGGATACGACTGACCAATGTTCATCAGCGAGTTAGTCTATATCCGGTATGAATGTCCGCAGACATTCGGTAGGGTCTAAATGCGACCTGACGCGATTGAGACCTCCCTCCACCCTCCACGAACCACGTAGCCGGTGTACGTGATAATCATGCTCCACAGAGCACCTCTGACGTAACTCTCTAAGCCTACAACTTGTGATTTAGTTTATCTTCTTTTCTAATGGTTCCTTTCTTCTCTCATATTTTTTTTTCCATATCGTCATGTGTTCTCCGCGGCAGCTACTACCACTATTATTACTACTACTACTGCTACTTCTACTACTACTTCTATTCTCCTACTGCTACTACTATAACTATTGCTACTACTTTACTGTTTTCTTCTTTACTTTTTATCATCTCTTATGTTCTTTTTTTTTAATCTCTTTGACACACTGTTTTACGAGGAACGTTCCCGCCCTCACCTTTTTACATTTTGTGTCTTTTCCCCAGTGTCGAACTGCAGAAAGCTAACCTAGAGGCCCAAAATACCCAAACCCCTGGCAGCGGTACCACTCCCGGAGCATCCGGGGCCAGTGCTTCCCCCTCTACCACCACTACCACTGCCTCTCCCTTGGCCAGCGCCATCCCCTTGGCTCAGCTGCTAAGCAAGCCAGGCGCCCTCAACGCCCTATCTAGCCTCACCGCCCTCGGCGGACTCACGGAATTGCTAGGTGGTGCTGCTGGCGCAGCTGCATCCGCGCTACCGGTCCAGACTACCGGCGTGCACCGATCGCACAAGACCTTTACGCCGAGGCTCCGTAGCCCGGGCGCACCAGGCCCGACCGACAGCGGCAAGTTCAAGTCCGAGCGTACCAAGTATAATCCATACTGAACGAACGGACAAGCGGCGGGATAATAACGATGATGTTACAGGGGGAACACTACACATACACATACATCTACTACTACAACTACACACCTATAGCGTACACTTGTGTAACACACCGAAGTAAAGTGCGTACGGACGCCAGGGTAGCGAGTACGAAGACTTGGCGAAGGATCGACTCGTCGTTTTTTTTTGTTACTAAATGATTGTTAAGATGGGAGTGTGAGCACGATTGTCTAAATGGGTAAGTTGAGATGCATGAAGTCGACGAAGAAAAAAAAATGATTCTCGATCATAGAGAAGAATCACTTTCAATTGATTGATGATTGATTTTGAAAAAAGGGAATTTTTCAGAAAAATGAAGTCCCTTTCCTGAGATAACAGAGATGCTCCGCTTACCCATATTTGCTCACTTCCTCCTAAGAATCACTGTGTGAAAACATTTTGTAGGATTTTTATTTGTTTTTGATGTGTTATCTTTAGCTGAAGAAAAAGAAAAGAGAGCGTTTGGAATCTTTTATGTTATTAAGCCGTATGATCCGATGCTAAGTCTTAGAAAGAACACATATACTATCGTGACACGCCCTCCGAGATCGGGATGTTCGACGCTATCGTGTAAAGACTGATTGTGTGATGTAATGAAGCGGCGGAAATCATTAATGATAAATTCTCTTGAGGCCCCTTAACAACTATCGATATGAAGCTTTAGTCATACGTTTGCGTTTCATTTTCTACGAGCGGTTTCTGATAGGCTCGGAGGACGCGATCGCTCATGCACCGTCGCAAGACAGCCTTTTTTTTATAAAGTATATATATATATATATAAATATATATTTACATTATAATTATTATTGTAATTATTATTACAATATTATGGATTATAATTAATTACTGTTTGAAGCAAAAACTCTTATTAGTGTAGCTATTCCGATGTGATTTTTTTTCTTGTAGTAGATAGAAATTCTCTATCGATAGAAGGAAATTTTTCGCGCGCGCGTGAATGAGTATGCGTGAGGAAGAGAAAGGGAAGGAAAGTGCGTGAAAGAAATCGTCTTTGAATCATGTGTTTATCAGTCTTTGTAATAAATCGTGTTGAGAATGCACTACGTCATAATCATGTAACGTGCTTTAGATGACTTTTGCGGTCTTCTTTCTTACGAAAAATAATCTGCAGCCGAGCGATCGAGGAGTTCGCGATGAATGCGAACACGGTGAATTTTGAAGCATTATAATCGACCATCGCAATATGAAGTAATCAATCAAGCTATACACATAGTGTATTGTTGTAACGGTAATAAACTTAATCCTTATGCATCTGCACGCGAGACGACCAAGGTCTGCATGGGATCGCGTGTAAATTATGTTTTTGTGAAATTAAATTAATAAAACACGTATATACACACAAAAAACACAATCAGATTTCTAATTCCACGGTAATTCGAGCGTATATTTGGTCTACCGTTCTGTAAGTGATCGGAAAACGTGAAGTCGAGATCGTCTAGCCGCGGAAGAACGTTCGATCGGTTAGATCTAAGTCTAACACAGTCGCGGAAGAAAAGGGAAAAAGCGGTTTGGACTGATGTTCGAGATGTTTCATCGCTTGGATAAAGACGATTGATAATGGAATCACCAGATAAGTGTTTGTGTGCTCAATCTTCTAGTTCATAGCGAGTACTTGCAAGTAGCGACCGATCGGATATAGGACATGAACGATCGGGTTATCACAAGTACTGACCTATCGCGAGCGTGGCCATGGTTTATCGGAACGCGCAGTAATCGCATGAAGAATCAGTCCCGTTCGCAGAAAAATCTATTTCAATCGGATCAACCGTCGCCATGATCGCAAGATATCTTCATTGCGTTTTTTTTTTCATTTTAGATTGTACGGTCTCGTGCCATTTCTTTCTCGAGACAATAAACTCACGCCCAGGACTCTAAGCGACTGTTCACAGTGAAAAAAAAGCATAAATGAGAAAATTGCGAGGATAAGCGTTAGAAATACACACAGTCCCATCATGTAGGTATATCAAGTGAAGCGATGCGCATAACAATGATTTAATAAATCAAGAAAGATTATTTCAGACGCGATTAAACAAAATACTTATGATGTATTTAAACGTAGAATTTCTTCGCTTGAGACAGGTATCTGATAAGGGAAGCCATTGCTGTACCTGGTATTCCTACATCGTGCATAGAATCCTGTAGGCAAATAATCTTCAGCTGTACATTAGTCTATAACGATATCGCAGAGCTTACATGCTTAACAGACTTTAGCCACCCTGTATCATCTTGTTAAATAAAAAGCTAGGCGTGTTTAATACAAGTAAGAGAAATACAATACCAAATAAAAATAGCTCTGGCGTTCCTGCGAGTGAGGTCCCGCAATGCATTGGTCCGCAGGAAAGACGCGTGATGCAAATGAAATTTGTTCCTCGACGATCTTTTTTGTTCTCGTAGCAAGCAACATGGTCCTCTTCCTTGAATGATCGGAAATAATGTCTCCAATATATTGCGCGACCCACTTTATGGCACCTGAACGTTTTATTACCACCTTCTTTTTCAAGCGTACGGTATTAATCTTTCGGCTATTCGCTAAATAAATATTTGAAGGAAAAGTGAAGGAAGAGTTGAATGAAAGAGATGTATAGATCAGGCGGTTTATATATATATTATACTTCTGATCAGGGACGACTCGACATATGAAGATATCTCAATTTGTTATGAGAATGCGACATGGCTTCTACCATTTATATCTTCAACCTTGACATTAATAGTAGCTACGTCTCGAACGAAATTTGACAAATTTTTTTTTACTAAACTTTTCTCGATCCTCATTAACGCGAGCTGTCGAACTGATTGTACATAATTTGATCGTCTTCTGGTACATTCAGCGCCGTACATTCATCTTCATGCAACATTTATATCAATCGTGGTAAACGTGAGATTCGGATCAGGACCGGGCTACTTTTAACGCTCAATCAATCATGTACGCCGAGAATACGGTTAGGTGTGAAATTCGTGTATGTACCATGTCTCATCACGTACACGTAAGTGTTAAGCGTAATCAAGATCAGAGAGAAACTCGTACAGAGAGAGATGTAGAGAAAGAGCGAGAGAGAGAGAGAGAGAGAAAAAGAGAAGATGTATCCATCCAACCAACTTGACCCAGGCTCCTGCCCGTTTTTGGTAAGCACCATCCGTTCCTTCGTAGTCCTGTTAATCGACTTATCCTGCGAAGTTCTCATTTACTACGTTTCTCAGTTCTCAGTTTTTTTTTCTTTCCAATTCAATTGTTGCGCAATTTTTTTTTTAAATACCAGATATGTACGACCAACCATCCGAATCCTTCCGGGCTCGCGAGAGAGACCCTCGAGAAAAATACGTGTCACG
This sequence comes from Aphaenogaster floridana, assembly GCA_003063835.1. Taxonomy (NCBI): domain Eukaryota; kingdom Metazoa; phylum Arthropoda; class Insecta; order Hymenoptera; family Formicidae; genus Aphaenogaster; species Aphaenogaster floridana. The sequence goes on along the minus strand of NJRP01000228.1, from coordinate 66,542 downwards.
TGATGAAATTTTTATAGACCACCTCCGGAGTCGCGCGGTAACTTTGTTGTTACTCTGCATTCTTGGCAGACGTAGTAATAGCTTTGTTTTGCAGGTCCGACACAGATCTCGAATGTCTGTGTGATATCGCCCTGCTGATGGTTCGTACAAAATTTGTAGACCGGGCATGCAAATTAAAGAGACACGCGGGCTTTATATACTACGCCGGAATACGGCTCACGGAGAGAGCCGCTAGATTCATATTTGTATTCTACTTTCGCGTCGCATGTTGCTACGATCTTCCATCGGACGAAAAGATCAGCCAGTCAGCCTCGTTAAGTCTTTTCCTCCGATGCTGAGAATTGTGTCGGGATTTTGTCTCGGTTTCTCTCCTACGAGTACGAGGGGAAAGTCCTGGAAGGCGGTTGAAAATTCTCCAGCCATAAGTGTATGCCATAAGCGGACCGAATTTTGTGGCGGAGTTACAGAGATCATTCGGACCCTCGTACTCGGCGGGGCGAACACCACGACCAACGGAAATGAACGTTGCCGTTTCTCACAACACGACCGATTGTGTTTCAGGATATCGATGGAGACGTCGGGGGTGCCTATGCCCGCGTATCACTTCATCCCGCCGGACCACATTGTGAAATCGCCCATCCACTAAATGTGGAGAGCCGTCGTGGTCGTTGTCGTCGTCGAAAGGACGCGGAGCATCGCGGAAGCGCGCGAAGCTGTCAGTGGCATATGGGGCTGGGCCACACACTGTGTTCAGCTTGCAAATCGATACACTTGCAAAAAGAAACAAGACACACGACAGTGAGAAAGGGACAGTGAGAGAGGGAGAGAGAGAAAGAGAAAGAAAGAGCGTGAGAGAGAGAGAAAGAGACATACACACAATACGTACTCACGTAGACACTCGCACGTATTCAGAAAGGAGTCTACTTGTGCGCGCTTTAAACAAGACCGTGTACGTTCAAATCGAACATATTCTAATACGACCACAGATATACGTAAAAAAAAGGAAACGCGTACACACACACACACACACACATATATATATATATATATATATGTACACGTACATACATACATGCACACGCGACACCCCGAGGGAGAGTTAAACGTACATGGGGGAAAAAATGATGAAGATACGCACGCGCGTACACAGACACACTTGAGTGTACAAAACTGTACAAAAGTTATTTAAACAAAAGAACAAAAAATAATGATGCACGCCGCAGCCGCGAGCTGTTGCCGATTGGTAAAGGGAACAAGCCAAAGATATGTTAGTTTTCATTTTTATATTTAAACGAAAAAAAAAATGATGACGCGAGACGGGAGAGAAATACGAGAGAATTATTATTATTAATTATATTACTACGGACGATGAATGCTAAATAATATTAGGCCGGTTGTTAGCGTTTTTTCTATTGCGGATACACCGTCGCGCCGACGGTTCTCGCGACCGGTTCGCGAACTTGGTTATTTCATCCGGAAGAAGATGGTGCGGCGGAGGTGCAGCTGGTATCACGAGACCGTTGTCGAAGAGCTCGAAGCGAATGCCATATTATAACTAGAGACCCTATAATCAGAGTCTGGCCATACGGTAGCAACTTTCGATTGGTCCGCCATTTTTGGTCAAAAGCAAGAGAAACAGAAAGAGAAGAGATAGATAAAGGCGTTTATTGATATTCTAGGATAAGCCCTCTAGAGACAGAGAAAGATAGGGAGAAAGAGAAAGCGATAGTGAATATCTTTCTCTCTCGCAGGATTTTGACCAAATCGCCTTATGGCCAGACTCTGATTACAGGGTCTCTAATTATACCAAGTCTTCGTTTTTTATCTTCCGATAAAATTGCAGTTTTATTCAGACTGACTCATGGACACTGCAAATTACGCGTTCCGTTTTGCGCGTGATTCGACAGAGAAAATGAAACAATATTTATATGAATTAAACATCTTCATTGCTTGTAGTCTCTTTGAAACGGCGATACCTACAGGCATCTTGAATTGCAACGAGAAAAGAAAATCTAAATTGCTTGACGTAGGTACCGCCGATGTTTAACTTTTGAGTCCCCGAGCTAGTAAAAGTTGCGCATATTTTTTAGAATTTTTTAGAACGGGGATATTTTTTGGGTCCGCTTCGAACTCTTCGACTGATTATTTCGAGGTGCGCGTCCGGGGTTCCTAAGGATCAAGACATTTCGGAAGGTGTCTCCGGGTGCGACTTGAAGGATCTAAAATTGAATCTCATATAGACTATATCGATCTCGATATCACACGATGACGCGTGATCCATCGGCACATTGATCGGTGAAGATGGAACATGCGTCGAGTGTCTCGATTACGTGATCTCTCGTGCCCCACATATCTTTCTCGACCACGTAATCGAACGTGAATCCGCCACGTGTTGCGCACGATTTCGATTTCGATCGCGTTTTTCTCTCGCGTCCCAAATCATGTCGGTCCCCAATCGCGGTGGTCTCGCGTGGTCCCATCAGCGCATCCGCGGCCAATTTTCGGCGGCCGCGAGGTCTACGGCTAGAAATAACAAAGATCACGAATGACGTCATCGCGATTAATGTCGTGCGCGCGGGAGCGCCGAGGGAAAGTAAAATAATTAATCGCGCGCGGTGAAAATTTTACGTAGTTGCGTAGCTTTTGCATGTGAATCTTGGATTCCAAAATTGTCAGTAAAAGCTTTTCTGTTTTTCTTTTCTAAGGGGGGGGGGGGAAGTAAGAGAGAAAACAGTGGAAAAAGGGGAAAAAAACGACTGCGGACGTTCGCACCGTCGATCGCTCGGCGCTCCCCCGGGAGCGCGGAGGGAACGGGCGGGTTGCACGTCCTAGTGCACCCTCGGCATCGTCCCCGACGCGAGACCTCTGGCCGCCTTCGACGCTTTTATCGTGGTGATCTTGTAAGTCGAGCGTCGAATACGGCCGACGTGTCAGGTCGCCGAGGGCGATGCCGAGCGTGCGCTTCTGTTGAAGGAACAAATGAAATTATTACGTGGAATATAAATAATGATATATATTATATATATATACACATAATATATATATTTATTATACGCGATAAAGATAATTAGAGAAGAGATAAATAGCGATGAAAAGGTGCGAGCTCAAGCCCAGACTCGACCAGACTCGAGGCGTCCTTTCCTTTCTTCATCATCCACTTCAAGCTTCCCATTGACCGTTTCAACCCTCCTCCCCATATCGGAATTTGGTCCCGCACTTGCGGTTTAATTCACGAATCGTAAGGACCGCTCCACAATGATGATAGGTTTCTTTTTATCAATTTTAAACATACGTTCTTTTATATGTATGTTTCTTCATTACTATCTTTATCGACTCTTCGTTCGCGTGTTATTTTATAGTCGTTATGATATCGATATTTAATAAAATTATTACTTTATTCGGAAGAAAAATGCGCGCGCGCGCAGCATTGTGCAACATCCTTTTGAGATTGTTTTATTCTAATAAACTTTATTTATGTACTAGTCTGTACACAAATTGCGAAATAATCATGTTTCGAGATTTCTTGTTGGATATTTTATATTGTGTCTAGTTTTGTCTCGATCTATATTAAGAGATGAATTAAATTAAGGGAATTATTATTAAAAAATGGGGTTTAAGAATTGCTGAAAATATATAATAGCTGTGTAACTAGTTTCTGAATTCCGTTGTAAGATCAAGTTAACGCCAATGTAATTGGCTGTGGCGCGGACGATTTACACCTTGCGACGTATCCTGTTAACTTCCATTATGTGCCAAACGTAAATTGAAATTTGGAAAAAAAAGGAAAGACATTTGTTAGAAAATGTTAGTCTGTGCTTCCGGTGTCAGCTCAATTAATAATCGATGATCTTCGCGCATATACGTATCACTTTTATACATCCTACACGATTTGTACTCGCATGTGAAATTGCTCTTACTTTTAATATGTAAATTAATCCTTCCAAAAAAATAACGTTGATAGTTGTGCATCAACTCTAATTTATATTTGTGTAAAACTGAACATTGTGGAGTCAGTTTTGTGATATGCTTTTTGTCTTTTTTTGTTTTTATTGAAAATATTTTGCGGTGCTCGCTTCTTTTCGATGCGCATTGTAAATATGTTTTCACGTTGTACATATTTATTAATCTCGGAGCATCCCCTTGTTTATATGATGAACTTTCCCATACAGCACAGAAATTGCAGCAACATTTCGGCAATATTGTAATGTTACTGCAATGTTGCTGCAATTTCTGTGCTGTATGGGTTTAGTTGAAAACGATATCGACATCTCGCATCGACATCTGCGATTTCACCTTATTTATTGCATCAACGTATCTTCTCATTTTGATCGCAACACCATTTCGTGCTTCACCATTTCGTTTGCCGAATCAATAGGTTGCGAATGGCTCCTTCGTGCAAAACACGAGAAAATTTGCCCAAAATTCAGTTGTGTCGTTGAAAGTGGAACTCTTAATAATGTAACAAAGAGTGTGGAGTCGATTTCTTTCAGGAAAGTTTTAATCGTAGATAAATATATCGCAATTTTTTATGTATTTATCTAATCATACACACGTTAACACAACTATAAATCTCTATTAGTATAAAGTTTATTTTTAATGTAAATTTTTTTACTTACACTAGAAGCTTGTTATCTTTTAACTGCTAGAAAGATTGTAGTTAATGTTCCAATCAAATTTTCATTAAATTGAAAATGTAATTGTTCGACATTTTGCGACACAATCTGTATAAATCTCGTGAGAAAAAAAAACGAATTTGTATAGAATTACCTAATGCGTTTTTTTTAACGCTGTACGAACTTTAGATCGTAATTGATACGATCGATCGTGAGAGTCCGTTGGTGACTCGTTTAAATTAGTTTTGAGAAATTTAATTCTGTTATTTGTAATTATTTATATGCCATTGTGGAAATTTTTTGTTATTATACACTTCGAAGAAGAAAAAAAAACGAAGCAAAAGTATTTCTCTCTTTTCTCATCGCGGCAACAAGGCACTCCTCTCACATCTCCTCTTCACCCTCGCTAACGCCCTTGCTCCCCCATTCTCCACCGATAGGTAGACAATGATGGCGTACAGTAGTAATTATATAAGGGAAAAAACGGCAAAACATGAGACGAGCAACGGCATCGAGCGACAAATAGTCTCTGCTAAAAAGTCGATAAAAAAAGATGGAAATAACAATTAGTGAGAGACGCTGTATGATTGTGTATATCAACAATAAATAATTGCTGTGATTAGAATCGATTATATTAGTAAGTAGTTAAGGATCAATTTTTAAGGCACTTCGCGGAGAGAGAGGGAGAGAGAGAGAGAGAAAATAAAAAGAGAAGGAGTACTTATTGATATATAGTAGAGAAAGAGATGGGAAAAGGAAGAAAGAGCGTATGTGAGTGTACATATGATCGTTTACGAGCGCGAAAGAGAGACAAAGAGAGGAGAGAGACAGAGAGAGAGAGAGAGAAAGACGCGACAAGAGGATAGGGGAGATTTTTTAGGACCCACTTTATAGGCGACTGAAGTATGTACGTGCGCGCGTGCGTATAACCCTCTTGACAGAGGTATTATTCGTATCCAATCGCTAGGAGTGTATCCTTAAATCACTCTCCTCAAATCAGATTAAAGAGAAGAAAAAGTAGATCGTTAAACGGAAAAAGCGGAAGACGATTGCTGCGCGCGTTTACGTAAAGATAAATCATGATCTCTTCCCACTCGAACTCTGTGTCTCTTGATAAATCCTTTCAGTACCGAATCAGATGTAAAAAAATTCGATCTATCTTTTTTATTCCATTTTAGCCACTTTTAGAACTTCGAAGAATATTTTATATTTGTAAACGTGTATTACTCTACGTAGGTTAAAGATATTGTTTAATGTCCACGTACGGGATGACGCTGCTAAAAGCTGATGCCACTTGGAAGGTACTGGAAGGGTCAGGAATGCAGAATTGCACAGAAATATCGTTTCCGAAACGAGCATCGCGATGAGGACGAGAGCTTGATGACCTTTCCAAGTGCGTCGAGGGGGAAGAACCACGTTTCTTATCCGCGCACGAAAAAAAAAACACGGCAGTAAAATGGCGACCACCAGCTACACGCTTGGGCTACCCTCCATAGGCTTCGAATGCGTCTTCACGAAGTAACGTGACGTATACTTTCCCCGTTAACGATAATTTCGGAACTTATATCTCTACGGACCACGGCGACCTACTACTTAACGAACGTACAATTCAGAGTGATAAGACAGAGACGTTCTAATTTTTATCAATCTCGCCCCGCAAAAATATGTAATAATGGACAGTTACGTTTATTCGTTTTAAAAAGCCCCTGCGCGTGACGTTCGTATCCAAAACGCGTGCTGCTTACAAAAATTAGAGAGAAAGTCTGAACTGTCTATATGTATCAAATATGTTATCTTTCTTGTTATTTTCCATGAATATTGTAATCTTCCAAACTTCAAAATGGGTACTTGCGTTGGAATTATCTAAAGATCTAGTTTCTGAATTGTTCTACATTTCTGTGAGCATCGTAAGTTATCGATAACGTTAAAGAACGATTCTAATGGTTTACTGTGGTGCAGGCTAAGTGTCAAGAGCAATAAATAATTAGTGATATTCCTCATAAGGAACGTATACGACACGGTATAAAAATCAACAAGCAGTTTTGAATACGGACGCGTGTGATAATTTGTTAATTATAATAATTATAATATAATTATATAAAGCTCTCTGCGGTAATAACGAGTAAATGGGATTAGAGATTGAATGAAATAAAAGCTGAAAATTCTTCAGAACCGGGGGATCCGGTGAAACTAGAAACTATTTCAGAGAATTATGTAAAGTCGGAAATAACTAATTTTCTGCCTATTAGGAAAGTTACTAGAAAAGGTTGAAGTCGATCGGAGAGCATTATCTCAATTGAAAATCCCATTCACTCTTCGAATTGGCTCACTTGGCATTATTATACGTAATTAAAGGACGGCGCAACTCGAAGATGCTTAACTGAGAGTCGCTTGGGAGCCGAGGAAAAAGTAGCGCGGGCGAAAAGAGCCTAAGATTAATTTCGGTAAAATGTCAAACTTTTTATTCGCTACTGTGTTGAGATTTTAACGCTAACAAGGATCTACTTCGCCTCATTTCGCAAAGATTTCATTCTGCTCGACGTGTACAGCGAACTACGGGCTTGAATATTATCGGGAGTTTACAGTCCCTTAAAAAAGACCAAGTTTCTACAGAGTTTGGACGTGAAGTAACTGGGTCAGGATCGGAAAGTGATAGGGTAGAGTACTTCTAAGAAAGAATGTGCGAAGCTCCCATCTGCTACGTTTGCGGCCAGTTAAGGCAATTCTGTTGTAGCTGATGGTTTTCTCGTTACCGCTTCCAATCCACCTATCATCTGAAGATGTCCTTTTTGTCGCACTGACATATTCCAGAAGCATATCCAATGACACATATGACTAGGCTACGAATAATTAATATCTCTTTTGCTCCGATAAGCTAGCCTGTATTTATCCGGCGTGTATCGTTATTCAGAAATCGATTAATTGTACATTTCGGAGCACCTATATAGGCACTTCGATTCAATCGACTCTCTGTAGCTTCTAGTGATCGTTAAGATATCGTCTATCGCGTGTTCGAAACAAAAAAATATCGGAGAGAAGAAAACAGGTATCTACGCAGGAGTAATATAAGGACGATCAACGAGGATTAGGACACGTTAGATTATATTTCCCCCCCCCCCTCAAGATCTGTTGCACCAACAATAGTTAGCACTAACCGCAGTTAACGATATAACGCTTTCTATATTATAGATAGGGATGTGTTCTCGGCAGAAACGAGAAATATCTAAAATGTTAGTTAGTCAGAGCTATCTGTGCTGTTGGCTAAAAGTCATTTATATGTAAGAAAGCTTGCGTTTATACGACGGTTAGACCTAACTTCGGAGCAACTGACGCTGACCAATATTTCAACGAGGACGCGGTTATTTTCACGCGTGTCGGAATCGCGTGAGCGGACGGAAGGAAGGAAGGAAGGAAGAAAATAATGCGATCGTTGAAAAGTCCCGGGTACGTACGCTCCTTCCCCCTCATTACGTCAAGGTGCATACACGAGCTAGTAAAAAAAAATGATCGGCGGCAAAATGCTAATTACAGAGAGCGGGCACGGAGAACCCGACTCGCGCTTCGGACACGGTGGTGTTAAGGAGGAACGAAAAGAGTAAGACGGGCGTAAGAGAGAGAGCAAACGTCAGCACTCATTGCGATCATATCGTTGTGGCGTAGAGCAATCTGTTAGTGCAGGGGCCTTATCCTTATTGCGTGGGTCCTACCGAGGATTGTCGCGATCGCAAATCGCGTGTCACGGGCCGTATGTTTTGCTAAAGATGTAAGTCGGATTTTGTAAGATGACTGAATTCGAGTCGCAGATACAAGTACAAATCGGTGGAAGGTATCTGATGTTTTACAAGGTTTTCGAGATGCGATCTTGTACGTCGGCTCTCAGAACAAACGGCTCGTGTCTGCGGGAATGAGAGTTACGAGAGCCATCGGTAACTCGGGAGGAGTGGGACGCGGTACCTGTCGCGCGCACGAGCTTCTCCGACGTTCGGAAGGCCACTCTGCGGGGTGTTTCGAGAACGAAACGATCCGCGGCAATTCTCGCCAGGGACCTAACATTACCGTAACGCAAGGCAATCAGCTAAGAAATAAACTTAGTTTTTATAGAATATTGAATCGCGCCCTTCCTCCGGCGGGGCGTGGAATTTAAAGGGCAAAGCCTTTCTTCCTCGCGAAAGGAGAAATTTAGTGCGATTGTTCGCGACCCTCTTGATGCCGTGTTGTCGCGCGATTAGAGGGCGAATCAGACGACAGGCAGATTATTCTGATAAAGTACTGTGATGCTAAAACATGCTGCAGCTTTTTGAAATTGTACTGTTACCAACTGTGCGTGTGCGCTACAGCGGAAAAGAATCTCGAGAGCAAACGGCTATATTAGCATAGTAATTGGCATAGAATAAAACGTGCAAAAATACGGAACAAGCGACGCTCTGACTGCAGCACTTTGCTATATTCGTGGGATGACATTCTTAAGCCTTGTGTCCACGATGCTAGAAATCGATCCGAGATCTCGGACGGAGATAGAACTGACCAATCGCATTGATCAATTGATCGGATTGTTCAAATGCGATTGGTCCAATTCTCTCTCCGTCCGAGGTCTCGGACCGATTTCTAGCATCGTGGACACAAGGCTTAAGAGTTATCTAACATCTAAAGGATAAATGACTTGTAAATTTTTATGAATTTTTAAAGTCTATTGCTATTCGCTGCTTGAAAGTAAAATTAGAATACGCGATTACCATTTATGATAATCAATATTCTACAGTGTATAATCAGAAAATCTTCATACGCGAAGCTAATCGATGCTTCGAGCTTAAACAATGGTCTGTCGTCTAGTCGGTCCTGATATCGCATTTTTTCCCTGAATAAATTAAGGCGAATTAAAAATCGAGCGCACGTAGGTAGTCGACATAATAAGGAAGAAGGCTGTCGACCATGGAGCCAAAAAGGTCAGCACTTGATGCGATTTAGGTGCCAAAAATCGATTGTGAAAACTCATCGCCGAGCGGCTCAATTTTGTGCCAAGCTAACATAAATTGCGAGCAGTGTAACACGTGTGCCAAATCGCCGTTATTAATCACTACCGTTTCGGGTAGCGAATCCTCCCTGACGACTCCACGAACGTCGACGAGATACGCTCGTTTGCACTTCCAAGGTTTTTTTTTCTCAACGTCGTTTTATACGTTGTTGTTGTTAATCTTAGGTTTGCACGAATTACGAGAAGTTAATTTAGCTGCGGGCATATTTTGTTACGCTAAGTTGTTATGCTAAGAACTTTTAACGTAGAAGATGGTCGCGACCAAACACTTAAGTACGTTTTAGACAATCATGAAATATTAGTGATATTTTTATAACTAAATCTGTTTTTTATTAACGATATCTTAGAAAATTGCAATGACTGAATTCCTAATGTGAGATATAAATGACGTTAGACAAAATATTTCTTCTCGTTATTCTTCTATTCTTCCGGTTCATCCTCAATTTGTAAATCCTGTAAAAAAATATAATGCAGAAAATTATAATTATATATATACAAAATTACTATTAAATGCATATTGTTAAAAATTTTGGTTTTAATTTTCCGATTCTAGTTGCGCTATAGTGAATATTGCATCTGGATTGCCGATTTGCGCAAAACCACTAAACAATGGCAATCTCGTCGAATCGAAACGTCAGGATGGGAATAACAAACGAATTACATTTTCTTGGCAACTTGAATGTATGTAAATTAAAGGTTGCGTCCTTGCCAGATGCGGCGAGACGCTGAAATTATAGAAAAATACGATATTACAATTTTGCGTGGGAAGCTCTCAGTTTCTGCACTTGCGATACATTGAAAAGAATGACTTGCGTTATCTCACGGAGATTAAACGGAGTCATTTCGCTCTCCTCTCGTTAGCGTAATTACCTCCTACCGTGTTTTTCTTCCTCTTCTTCCTACTCTTTTTTTCTCTTTAACAATTGATCGAATTAAACTTGCAGCAATCTGTTGTCCAATCTGCAATAGATTGTTACCAAAATAAAAAAAAAGTCTGATCCTAAAGACATAACGATCTTGTAACTTGTCGTGAGGGTATTCCTTTTTACGAAAGCGTAAGTCATATCACATTATCGATGAGAACAATAAATTAGATATCCCCTTCTTTGATGAGAAAAGTGTTCGTCATAAGATATTGTATTTTCGTAGAATATGCGTGTGTCACGATTTGACAGTAGAAAATTTCGAACTATATCTTCGAGAATGCTAAAATATTAAACGAGAAGCGAGAATGCGCGCGCCAATTTTGATGATAGCGATTTCTATATCGTGAAGAAAAACCGCATACCCAGAGATTTTCCTCTATTAGGAAAATGTGGCGACACACTATTGCGGATTGTTGCGACTTGATCCATCGTCGAAGTCTCCACATTACTTCTACGTTACATTGTTCTTCCGTTAGCTTTCTGTTCGCCGTCGAGAAGCGTCAAAGGAAAAAAATAATACGTAACAGAAGGGGTAATTCGCGTTTCGAGCGTACCCTCTATTCTCTTCCCAACGCAGTCGCGTCTTCTCGACCCCTCTTTGTCCCTTCCTCTATCTTAGAATCCTATTTCCTTTATCTTCCTCGGCCAGGAATCGATTTACGTTAGAAAGCCTTTACGAAAACAGGGTCATAAATACTTACGTATAATACGAGTATTTTAAATTTTTAACGCGAAAGAAAAAAAAAACTAAGAGAAAGAAAGGGATAAACAAAACGAGGTGTAGTAGTGCGATGTAACAGAAAAAAAAGCGAGAGAGAATAAAATTTTTTACAAAAAGAGATAATGTGAGGTGTAAAATGTTGCGTGTACGATTTGCGACTGCGTCTTTCAATGCGTAGAGATCGTCGCCCTTTGTAACGCGTGTCGCCTCGAGGACACGTATATGCGCACAGAGAGCGCAAGATGTGATCTCATAGTAGAGTTCTGCGAACCTCTTGATCCTTTCAGCATCCCTAACCGGATGATAATCCGAGTGTCTCGGATGTCTCTTGAATTTTACATTTATTAATTTTATACATCACGAGATTTTACAATATCTCTGCTTTTAACGTACTCGTAGCCGTTACTTTCAAAATCCAATGTGTGACAATACACGGTCGACCAATAGAAGTTATTACGTAATGTGGCTGTTGAAAGGGTTGAGCGAAGGGACACGCTGCATTCGATCGCGATACGGATGCGAGTCGGTCGTCGCGAGATCGCAGAATAAAATAAATGATATTACAAGATGAATCGCAGAGGGGGGGCACATTGAAAGTACCGATCGCGAGGAGATTCGACCGAGCGCACGTGTGCACGAAAAGGGTCTACTCTAGAAAATGTATCCGCGATATTTTCCTCGCGATCGGTCGCCTCGCACAGCGTAAAGTACATTATTCCAGGGTAAAGTTTTGTAAAATCGTCTGGTACGCAATATTTTATGTAAAAAGCAAACATACATAACGAGACACACTTATTAACAACCAACACGTTCACACGGAAAACACACTTTGTGCATGACGTGAAGAGAGAAAGGGAGAGCGAGAGAGAGAGAGAGAATGAGAGAGCGGTGTGAATGGGAGCTAAAAGAAGAGACACTTTCGTGATGATCGTATTACCAGAGAATGAGAGACGAAATAAAGCACCTGCTGTAGGCCGGCGATACGTAACATACGTATACGTATGCGTATATATACATACTTGTATACAACATACAATTACACCGTAAGTATATATATAAGAGATACTTATACTTTATATAGCTGCATTCGTCGTGTCATTACGTATACAGGGCTTGCGAGCGTTGACAGGTGATTTGTCTCGGCTGGCGTGTTAAGGATCGCATGGACGAGAGAGCGAGAGAGAGAAATGGGAGAAGAAGCAAGGGAACGGAGAATGAGAGGGTGTGTGTGCGCGTGCGAGGAGAGGAAGCTATATCTCTTGTAGTCGGCGTTACATATCTTCGACTCGTTGTTTACGAAGCGTCGTCACATCGTTCGAAATCATTGCAAAATACCGACGTCAGCAAAGTATCGACATGTCGCAGGAACGATAAAACACTAGTGATAGTGTGGGAATCTTGTAGCCCGTGTTCACGTTTAACGATAAGTGTGGCTGTCTTGCCCTCTCGCGTCTCCCTATTCGATAAAAAAAAAAGAAAGATTAAGATCGATCCCGAAGAAGACGGCGATGATCCACACAGAGCTTGCCTACGGACCAGTTGTAACAATGTTAAACGATATATATTACTTTCTCCCTGCCTATTTTACAAGTAAGGCTACGATATAGAAAGGACCACGTGATAAGGACTTACTTAATTAAGAATATATACGATCATCATTGTTGCAGCGCAGGTCTTGAATGGCATCGACCACTGATGTTCATACGGATAGGTACTTTCTAGCTTATAAACGTAACAGGCACTTTGGACTCTCTCTCTCTCTGACAGCCGCACTTAACGCTACCCGTGCACAGGGAGACTTGGGCTTAACGCGAATAGACTCGGGAAGAACACATAGGTGACCCTCGCCCAACGTCAACCTACATATCAGAGTTTAGTTAACGCCAGGAACCTTCCTGAAAACAAAAGTCCAGAGTTCTCATCCCGATCCTCCCGCAGATCAAAGTTGGAAAAACTTGCACGGTACTAGAGTAACGAGAAAGAAAGAAAGGAGGACATGATTCCCATCGTTGATGGGGCACTCTGCCTCCAGAGTATAGCTCGAGGATTCTGGGAAACTAGCTTTCGGATCCCTCGACCCTTATCCTCGCGACTCTCAACCCGGGACTCAAACCCCTCCCCCCTCATCTTCTCATCCTCCCTTCCCCCTCACTCCGAACCTCCCGACTTCCTCCCAGTGCATCCTAGGTTTAGAAGATATATTTGTATTGTCAGTTATCACACACTACTAACACTAATACTTACTACTACGATCTATAACTATAATGATTCTTATTATTATTAATACTGCTACTGTATCAAACCTCTCCATAGGTCGCGTAAATACGACATGCCCTGTTGTTGTTGTTGGATTGATTATCGATCACGCGCGCGGAACGAGGAGTGACGCGAAAATAAAAAGAGATGAATTCTTTCGAAAGGAGATCGTTGACTGCGTGAGTGTTTCGCTTTGTGTTTCTTGGTTTCTCAGTTTCTTACGATCACACACAATTGTTGTAAAGTAGAGCTTACCTACACTTGACGGCTTATTATTACTTCCACACACTGTTGCATCGTTGTCACTTTCGGCGCTCGGTTACACGCACTGAGAGAAAAGAAGTTTTAATTACGCTGAAGTTGCCTTAATTAATTAAGATAACGATAATTTCCTGCAATTAGTTCGGATGTGAGAGCATTCTGCTGTAGAAGAGTGACAATCGTGCTCGTTATTAATGTCGATTGTTCTCGTATATGCAAAATATTTAATATATAAACTATTAGCTGTGCCAAGTAGTGTTTTTGTAAAAAAAAAGAAATAAAGATTATTGCTGCAAAATGAAAGTATAATCCATTTTAATAAATTTACCTGTCAGAAGTGTCGTCATTGCAAACAAAAGACGCGGATCAATAACCGATTAATTCATAGAAGATAGCAATTTGCCTTAATGCAATATGCATGCACTTTTCTTTTTAATATCGCAGTTTGATCTATACGCGCAATCGAAAGTGCAATCGAGTTGCGATTTTCTCTCAGTGAGACTCTTCATAGAGGAGCGTAGATTTAAAGAATGTGGCGCGCGCGCGCGCCTGTAGGAAATTTCATGAAATGTATAATAATACGCGATCGGAAAAACGTCAGGAAGAGAATCATCGTTAATGATAGTTACGATAATTAATTTCCTCACCTCTGTTTTTATCGACGATCGTCCATTGTCATGATACGTGTTCAAGGCATTCGAGCGTATTTTCCATCGATATTACGAATTTCTTATACGTGACTTTTGTACAGGATCATATAATTTTGCCATTCTCCACTTATTTATTTCAGTGAACGATAACATTGACCATTTACGTCATCCTTTATTATGTATGAATTATTTGCTCAGGACGAGAGAGATGTACTGTAATTCACATCTATTCTAAAGTGTTTGAAAAAAGAGCGTAAAGACACGCACAAAACATGAATTTAAAGATAAAGATAGCACTTTAAATAAAAATAATAAAACTCTAAGGGACCATCAAATTGAATTTATTCATGTATAAAAATAGCGCATGCACATTAAAAAAAGATCTATGATTTTTTATTGTTCCTACTGTCAGAAAATATCCGTATTTGCATATCACATGTAGCATTAAATACGGTTGTCCGGTTGTTAATTTTATTTATTGTATTTGAAAGTTAAAAATTTGTATGTTACCAAAGTATCAGAATGAAGATTATATAGAGATCATGCGTTTAAACTCATCGTTATTAAACTTTTATTGTATATTTTAGTCTTATTTTACGCTCCCTTTTCAAGCACCCTAGAACCAGTCGCCCTCGAATGATACGAGAGACATTAATGAACAGAGTCAAGCGGAAATCTGATCATTAAAATCTGACTCTTCCGCATTATTTGAGGATCGATATTATCGATATGCGTAATTCTTGTAATTTATTCATTATGCATGAGCGATCCAAATCGACCACTAAAGAATAAACATGAGATTTGGCAAGCTCTATTTTCTGGTCGCGCCATTTGATAGAGATGCAATAAACCGAAATGCGAAAAGAGAGGAGAGAGAGAGAGAGAGAGAGAGAGAGAAATATAAATGTGATATCTTTTAAATACTTTTGAATTAACTTTTCTGGAAAGAGAGATAATAAGTTTCTCTTACGGTATGTAAAGATATTCCACATCTTCGACATATATAAAATACTCTAGATTACTCATTTAATTAATTTATTTATTATTACGCTCATACGAAAGACGCTCGTCTAAAGCAGATTTTATTCAAAGCTCTATTTTGTGATTCTCATACGATCTTGTATCAAATATTTTTTTAGCGGTCAGAGATACAGAGCGAATGCGAGAAAAAGAAAGCAAGAGTTTGAAAGAGAGAGAAAGGGAGAGAGAGAATGAGCGAAAGTGAGATTGAGAGATAGTCGTTACCGCTCGTATAGAGATTCGAGGAGAATTCGTAATTGCTAAATCGTTATATGACCCATAATTTGGAGGAGGAGCAATTTTTTTCGGATGTCGGACGAAAGAAGACAAACAAAACGGTTTTCGTCGAAAGTTGTTTCTTTCTTTGCACGCTCGTCACTAAAATGCAAAGGTTGAAAAGAAATCGATATTATCCTGTCCCTAAAGTATACTCGCCATATAACGATTTGACAGTTCCTATTCCCCTTAACGTTCGTAAGGGCAATAAAACAATGTACATTTTTCGAGTACACTTGTATTTGAATGTGCAAGTTGCATAAAAAGACAGATTTTTTAGATATCGCACTGTCATATTTATTATTCTACGATAGCGATCGATCGGCTCATGGATCGACCGTGCTCACGACATTGCGCATTCGTGCCAATGTATTGTGTGGTGAACAAGGTAACGTCGAATTTTCTTTTTTCTCCGAAGATTCACAACTCGCGAGTGCGGTCGATCGGGCGCCGTTATGCGAATTAATATTATTAATAATAAAAAAAGGAGACAAACCGTACGCATTGTTCTTTCCAGTAAGAGAAGAAACAAGGTTTTCGGTGTTTTCACTACGATTGATAAACGATTCTATTATTGCATATAATATTATATTAATAACAATATTATTGCTGTAATGTTTGTTTTTGGTTATTAAAGTGTGTATATAGCAATATATTCTAGAAATGGCCGTTTTCGTGCATTCATTCACTAAACCCTCTGAATTAACAGTTTTATTGTAAACTTATTGTAATCTTCTAATTTTATATTATATATCCTTTCTTTAAATTTTTTATTTCTCCACAGAACCATTGCAAGCCTTATTAAGGTAGTCCTTTCGCAGCACCTATCCAGTGAGAAATGAGGTCGGAAAACAGGTCGGAAAAACGACTATTAGATGTCTATGTCGTCTAATATACGTCTAATAGTCGTTTTTCCGACCTGTCATTTCTCATTGGGTAGTCAAATAACAGTCCATCTTGAGATAATTGAAAAAAAAGATATTGCAACATCCCAATAATAAAAACAATATACAATGTGATTTTACACGCATGAATTAATCATATTTAATACTTAACTGATTTAGGAAATATTACGACAGTAATGTGGTTGGACTCGATGGTTTCGTCCATGTCGCCATTTTGTTGACGTATAGATACATTTGGCAACGCCGCAGTAGCTACTCTCCCCAGTAGTGGTGGGCGTGTTGTTTTTACAAAACACCAACGAACTGTTTGTTGAAAAATGGTCGCGTTCAGCAGACCAAGCCGCTCAATAGCAATCGAACGTGATTGGCTCTTACTTTTAGAACCAACCAATCAACGCAGAGTGTTGATAAGACGAACTCAACAGTTGTGTCTGCTGAACGCGCCTAATGACAACTGTTTTTAAAAACTGTTGTAAAAAAACAGATTAAAAAACAAAAAATCGGAGCACATTCGAAACGCGTGCAACCTTCTAATTATTCGTGCGTCATGGTTGTTGGTTATTCGAGAAATGGCGAATCAGCAACCCACACAGCACACGATATTGCGATATCCACTAGATATCCGAGGGATATCTCAATAACCGTAGGATCTCCATGGGATCGCATTATGTCCAATTGGACATGTGGATCACTCTGGGATATCCTCAGGATAAAGTGTGCTGTGTGAGAATATACCTACGTCAACAGTCATGACGCACGAATAATTAGAATGTTAAAAGGTTGCACGCGTTCTGAATATAAAATAGCTTTAAGAAAAAATTTTTGATTTACTTAAAATTATATAGGAACTCTAGACCGATCCAACTGTTTATGTCCGTTTGGAAAAACAGTTCGTTTGTTGTTTGTTGGAAAACAGTTTTTTCAAACAGTTCGGCGTTTTTGTACCCATCACTACTCTCGAGTGAGAAATGAACTTCGAATCGAATCGATATCGATGTCGATCGAAGTGTCATTTCTCACTGGGTCTCCTGTTCGGAGGAGTAATGGAGCGACATAATATACGCGCTGTCCATGGACGTGCGAACGGACGTTTTATTTCGAAAGCAAAATTCAATTGGAGACAAAATTAGCGTCGAGGAAAAAATCCGGCACCCCGGCGGTCCCTGACGTGCCCGAGGAGTCATTTGAAGTCTATGGACGTGTATAGAATTGAAAACTCTTGCTCATGGCTAAAAACTCGATCTTTGGTGCATAGTTTGTGACATTCCTCTATCACTTCGAAACGTGCAAGTGAGCAGAAATTCAGTCTAGCAAGCACGCTTGATGTGAAATGTGTAAAGTAATATCGGACTAATATGGAACTTCGACACAGCTGATTGCATACAGCGTTGCCAAGTTTATCTCGCCGCCATGACGGTAAGAGAAAAACTATATACGATCATGATGCAAGTAGACATGGTGTGCTCGTAACTAGGACGCGTTTACGCATAGCAACGCGCAGACCTTAATTTCCGCCATTTTACAACAATCGTCGGCAGTGTCGGCACACGGTTATTAGGTGATACAGGTTAGGCATATAAAGTATATGATATAAACGAAGTAAATCTTAA
>NJRP01000228.1:0-47617 GCA_003063835.1 Aphaenogaster floridana | reverse complement strand
CAAATATAATATATATTTCGCGCATATGCGTGAAACGGAACGCAGCCCAAGTTTTATTGGCGTAGTATGCGTATTAAAACAAAATATTATTAATTTTATTTGAATTACCGCCGAAAAATGGACGAATAAAAGGTCAAATTCTGATTGGCTGCAATACAAAATATGCGCAAGAGCACACCATGTCTACTTGCATCATGTATACGATTGGATCCATTACTTATTTAACTTCAGATATCAGAGCAATATATTCGGTGAGCGCTTCTTTTGAAAGTATCTACGAAATCCAAACTTCAGGGAATATTTGGGGATATTGGATGTATATACATGTAATCGCTAAGTGTATGTATTAAAAGCGCGGATGTGATGATTTTCCCATAAGAAACTATGTTAAAACTCTGAACTATTAACATCGCTTATTTCTTGTAAAGTGTCGGTAATCTCACCTTCTTTTCGTATACATGCCCCATATTACTGTATATTCAACATATATCAAATTTAGGTACTCATCTAATATTCAGTCTCATGAAAGGACTACCTTAATAATTGTTATTAAACATTCTCTATGCCCGATTCTTATGCATCTTTTTGTATTTTCCTTCTAACCTGTATTCTCCTTTCTTGTTACAGTCTTTTACTACACACAGTCCTAGGTATTCATTTCATCTATTATATCTTTTTATTAATTATTTTGATATTGCATAAAATTGATTAAGAAGAGCAGTTTATTTTGTCATTAAGATGGTAAATATATTTGAATTAATTTAATGTCCACGTTATTACATATATCTTTTATTATATATGCTTTACAAAATTATCTCTTACATTTAAAAAAATAATAGAAAAATTATATATTTGAATGTGTTTTCAGTAATGCTAGTTGTAACATTAAATCCGATTATTTCTTTACAGTCCTTTTTGGTTTGTATTTTTCTCGCACACCATCATTGAAGCCTTCTCTGTTCCTTGCGAGCTCTATAGCATAAAACTGTATCCTTGTTGTTAATATACTGTTCTGCTCGGAATTATCTCCAGTGCAATCTGCTCTCAATAATGTACCAAAACTATAGTCCTCCACAATGTCCTTAAATTGTTCGCAGAAGAACCTCCACTTTGTCTTCCCCTCCGAAGATTTCAATTCGTCTTCATCCACTTTGTCCACTTTCATACTAGGAAAGGTATCTTTGAAAGTTTTATAGATCTGCTCATCGTGAGGTGTGAGTTTCAAAAGCTTTGGGTCAACCGAGCATAAAATCTGAAGCATAATATTTCTATTATTTATATTGTTTATTTATTTTATAGTTTCTATATATGTGTGTAATACTTACATTAAAATAAACTTCTGCATGTTCCATGGCTTTCATTGCCCACATTGCTTCCAGAGATGGCTAAAATACGAAAAGAGAATAAACGTACTTCTTTAAGTAAAATTTAACTTAAAAAATATGTTTTCTTGCAATGTAGAATAGTAGATATTACTTGCATATTTTACTCACATCATTTTCGAATTCTTCAGCAGGTCTTGACAACACATTGGTACCAGTAATTAGTTGATCTGCCGTCTTAAATATACAATTTTCTTCATAAACAAGTGCTTCTCATGAGTTAACTTATAAGTATCCGATAAAGTGAGATAAGGATGAAATAAAAGGAATCATCAAATACGTATTATTAATAATTATTTAATAGATAAGAAGAAATCTTAATCAAGATTGTCAATTCAAATAATTACCAATTGTTCAATAATTTTTACAATTGCATTATACCATAAAGCTCGTATCAAACTATGCATTGAAAATTAAAGACTGCGAATTGGAGATTACAATTCAGCCAATTAGAATGAAACGGATTAAGATTAAGATGGATTTGATTGATTGAATTCTAATCTTCAATTCGCAATTCTCAATCTCCAATGCGTAGATGCCTGATATGGGCTTAAGTAAATGTGATCAGAGATAGGTTATAAAATAACCATTACATGAAATTCTGCACGTGGAGAGATTAATTCACTTACCACGTTTCCTATTTGCGCCATTATATGTGCATTCGTAGTTCTTCGAAGAATAGTTTACAAAAAATTATATGCGTCTTTATATATAGATGTCATATAAACACTGTTTATAAGTCATTCGATCATGTAACACGCGTATGATGCTATAGCTATAGCATATATCTGTTCTTTATAGTTGCACTGCGTTACACTTTTTGCACTCAAAATGAAAGAGCTATGCAATTAAATGTTGGAGAGAAAAAGAAGAAAGATAAAAAGTTTAAAAGGTACGCAGCATAAATATCGTGATATCATAACAGATTTTATGTATAATTAGATGTCGAAGAGAAAAAGAGGAAAGATGAAGAGTCCAAGAAGTTCAATTACAAAAACAATCTTACATGTGAACAAAAGAACTCAATTTATATATTTGAATCGTTGACTGAGGAATACTTGAATAAAGATCTAAACTTGGAGAATGGAAGTAGGGGAAAGCGGGGCATAATGGGACCACGGGTATAATGGGATATGGTGGATATCTCTTTACAGAGATGCTGCCATGTAATGAAATGTATGGAAATTATTACTCTTAGATGTCCCTATCCGCGTGCTGTTATCAGTTTCCATATTGTTTTTAGCTGAAAGATGCTAGAAATTATTTAATGCGTTCGCTATGCTCTCTGCGATTGAGTTACAGTTTCTTTGAGACATTTACATATGATAAGCAAAGATAAAATTCTATTTTTTATTACCGTAAGTATATATTTAAGTATATTTACGTTATTAAATGATCTTTTCTTGTCAATTTAGTAAAATGTCTGTAAAAATATCGGTTATCTGTGATGATTTATAATAAATTTATATTACCTAAAGTATACTTATACATTTCAGGACATAATGGGACAAATATTTTTCCTTTTCATATGATATATCAGCAGGGTTGGGAAGTAACTCGTTACTTGTAACGAAGTTACAGTTACAGTTACTTTTTTTCGGTAACTCTAATTTAACTGCGTTCCTTTTTCTCCATCTGTAACTGTAACTTAACCCAGGTAAAAAATTTTTCATATATAAACATATAAAACTTGTATAAACGTATATAAACATGTATAAACATATAAACACATGTATAAATATATATAAACATATATATAATTATGTATCAAATATGTCCATACATAAAATTGCTCATATATAAACATATATAACTTTTCTATACATTTATATATATATGATTATATATATATATATAATTATATATGAAAAATTTTATGTTTGGACATATTTGATACATAATTATATATATATGTTTATATCTATTTATATATGGTTTATACATATATGTTTATATATGAAAATTTTTTTACCGAGAATATACATCTTATTATTCCGAATCTTTACATTTTTTGAAATTTGCACAAAATTAAATTATGATACGAAGGTAAGTTGTGACTTTGTACGCAAAGAGAGGAACCGTGAACACATGATTGTTTCGCTCTCCTCTCCATAGAGTCTACATATGACTTTCACCGTGCGTTCACTTCGCCATTAAGGAACAATTAGAGCAACGGGAGAAAACTCTCGCAACGAAGCTATCGGTATTCGCATTCCTTTCACAACAGAAGAATTTATAACGATTATTATTAACACATATTTAATATTGATCCTAATAGCGGATGACAAAAATTCCTGCTCCATCTGAAATTAATTACGTTTTCAAGAATAAAAATAATCTATCTTGAAATATAACTTAAATCTTAAATTTCGATGCACTGAGCATTTCGATATATTTTTCAAATTGAAGAATAATTTTCAACATGCACGAAAATCTATCAGAACATGCTCAGAACAATTTAACGTCCATTAAGCATTTTATATGCTTTTTGCAAAGACGAATGCTTCGACTAACTAATTTCTATGTTTATTCATATTTTTCGAAACATTTGCTTCGCCTCTCATAAAGATTCTTATGTTATCCAAGAAGAACAGAAACGTCAAAATAATATCAATTTGACATCATATTGATCAAATTATGTCATTTTTTGGTCATAATTAAAATTTTGATCTCAGATGATTTAAAAATGACTTTATATTGACTCCTTTTTTATTATGTATTTTTGATTTTTAGATCGAGATTTCAATCATGACCAAAAAATGACATAAATTTGGTCAATATAATGTCAAATAGACATTATTTTGACTTTTCTGTTCTCCTTGGGTACAAGCCATATTATTCATGACATTATCCAAAATAATAAAAATCTTGTCTCTTCCGCCACAGTATATCTACTAGACTAGTCACAACAAGCGATTATCGATTAGTTAACGATATTCGGGACAGAGAACATGCCGCTATCACCGACGACTGTCAGAAGCTTGCTCGCGTTCTGGAAGATTCGAGCAAAGAGCCATCTTCTCAGGTAAAATGCGCGATGGTCGATATAGCGCGACTGAGTTTTTACAAGAATCTTTTCTAGTCGCGTGAAGCCATCCCTCTCTGCGCACGACACGAAAAGCTTCGCACGCACGTAAGTACGCAATTTTTGTCGTGTGTTGCTTGGCAAAAAAAAGATCCTAACCGATTACACGCTACAAACACCGCCATGGACGACGCCAGTTTAATTAAACGAGTCGCGACGGCGGTGGTTAAAAAAAGGGATTCTTTGTAAATGTCAGATAATCGCATACAATATAGAACATTGTAGCAACATTTCGGCAATATTGCCCTGGTAAAACATTTTTCATATATAAACATATATAAACCATATATAAACAGATATAAACATACATAAACATATATAATTATGTATCAAATATGTCCATACATGAAATTTTTCATATATAATTATATAATCATATATAAATATATAGGAAAGTTATATTTGAGCAATTTTATGTATGAACATATTTGATACATAATTATATATATTTATATATGTTTATATAATGTGTTTATATATGTTTATACAAGTGTTATATATATGTTTATATATGAAAAAATTTTTATCGGGTGTTATGTTACTGCAATGTTACTGCAATGTTGCTGCAATTTCTGTGTTGTGTGGGAAGAGGAAGCGTCATCAGTTCCCCTCCCCGAAAACACGCTTCTCTCGTCCGATTTTCTCCTTGAAAGACGGGAGAATCTAGATAACTAGAACGAAGGCTACGGCACGATACGACGAGTGAGCACCACGTTCTCCCCCTTGACGATCCGACAGCGACCCGCTAGTCACGCTCGTGATCTGCTCGTGATCGAAGCAGCCGATTTCACCGGCGTGCGAGAAGCTGGGCGGCTCGCGCGCATTTCTTCTCTAGAAAAAAAGTTTCGCTTCCCTTATCGGGTCGATTCGGCAACTGAAGCAAAATACGGCGCGCACTTCCATGCCTAGCTAGCGCGAGAGTTGTGAACTGTTCGCGATATCGATACGAGATCCGAGAGACTGACCACAACTAGCGAATCCCCAGCTAATCGCTTAAGCGTCCCGGTCGATTCGTCACGATGGGCAACGGAAACTCCAAAGACAATAACGTGCAACGAAACGGCAGAATGTAAGTGCTTTTGTCTGTTTGTACTTATTGATTGCAGCGAACTTATTTTCTCTCACTCTTTCTCGACGATAAATAGGATTTTAGAATATACATTATTAGAAAAAAGAGCGTAGCACCTAAAAATAAGCATCCTGGCGCGCGAGATGTTGTAACACAATACACAGAACGTATCTCTAATATTTTAATTAGTTTGATTAGATTGAGTTAAGTTATAAGTATGTATACACGGAGAAAATTTTATATTAAAAATTACTATGTATGGCAGTAGCCGTGGACCATTGCTGAAATTTATATAAATTTTTACTATGTTTTTCACTAATGAGTTTAATAATTATTATAACATACACTACCGGTCAAAAGTATTTTACCACCTATATACTATGTAATCTTATGTTAAAATCTACATAAACATTAGTTCCCTTTATTTGTATTTTATTTTATATAACAGAGACATATTGTAGTAATGTTCGATTTTACTGGTAAAAGCACTTAAATATTGAATATGTAGAGACTGATCACAGAAACGTGAAATATTTAAATCGTTCACTATTTGTTGACGGCGTTAGTGACCTTCAGTTTTGCACACGAAGTATGTATGTAAACAGCAACATTACATACCAACTATTTTAGACTTCTGCATCATTATTTAATACTCGATATTCGTTAATAACCCACGGTTTTCGAGACATACTACATGTCAAGCTAATTCTGTTTAGTGTGTATTATAGTTAAAAATATGACGAAGAAACGTGAAATTATTAATGAAGAACGTGCTGTGATAGTGGCATTACGTCAGGAAGGATATTCGATACGAGTAATAGCTCGTTAGTGGTAAAATTTTGTTGGTGGTCAAATACTTTTGACCGGTAGTGTACATATTATTATTATAATTAATATAACATAGTAAAAATTGTTATAATTCCAGCAATGCATGGTCCACGGCTACTGCCATACATAATAATTTTTATTATAAAATTTTCTCCGTGTATAACTCTTTCCACCCAAATAACAAATACTTGTTTTTTTTTCTAAACACCTGAAATTCTCAATCTTACTGCTTAGTTTCTGAGTGACTCCCCCTACAGCACAAAAATTGCAGCAACATTGCAACAACATTGTAGTAACATTAAATATTGCCGAAATGTTGCAGCAATGTTGCTGCAATTTTTGTGCTGTAGTGGTCGAGGGGTTGCATCATTTGGGAATGTTCAGAAAAAGATAATATTCGCGTTGGAAATCACATTTACCTGACTCAACTTATACCGCATATTGCCCCATACTGGTAAAAGAATATTTTTCACACGTCAGTATTTGACATATCTCGTAACAACTTTCGCATGATCGCGCCGTCTAAATTTCACATTGGCTAAAGATATCGCGTGGCTCGTGTGACACATCACGCGTGGTGGCTAAAAGAGTTAAAGGCCAACGTGACAATTAGCATCGCGTTATCTCATCGTCTGTATTACACGCTGATAACTTTGTGCAAGTGTAAGATAACTTGCATAGAGTGACAGGCAGTGTCTTCCGTCAGTACGTCTATCAGTACGTCTCCCTTTTCGCGGGATCCAACTTCAAGGGGAAGTTAATACCGGCAAATGCGCGATGTGCATGCATGCACAATGCACATACGCGCGAAATGCATCTTTCCCCGCCGATGCGCCGTTACGAGACAGATAAGGCGCAGTCGCGAAACGTTTAGTCTATGTAAAGCATGTCTACGAGGCGACTCCTGACGCCACGACTCGGCCGCCACTTGACGGGTTTTCTCCGTCAATCGAGCGGCCTGCGTTACGCCATCCGCGACCTTGAACCTGAAATCAGCCGTCAGCATCACCTGTCCAACAGCAGGTAAACTCGATCGTATCGCGTATCCGCGATTCCGGATTGAATTTGCCCGAGTAACGCGCAAAAACCCCTGCGTCATATCTGTTTCGTTGAAACTCGTTCTTACTTTACGACAGGAAAATGCCTGACGTTTTTTTCGTTACACAGTCCAAACGCGCGCAAATAACGTAACGTTCAGCAATAATTTAATCGACTATGTTATCACACCACAGCGAGTAAAAATTAATCTTTGCAGGAAAAGTTTGTGAAGAAAAAGTTTCTCTACTCTTTTTCTAACTTTTCTTTCTGCCGTTTTTCTAACTTTTGTAACTAATGTTTCTTAATTATATTTTCTTTCGTAGCCACATATGTAATTACGCGTATACATCGTATTGCCTCTTAATAACTTTGCAATGGGGAAATAATGCACAGTCATATATGAAAC
Organism: Aphaenogaster floridana; assembly: GCA_003063835.1. Classification (NCBI taxonomy): domain Eukaryota; kingdom Metazoa; phylum Arthropoda; class Insecta; order Hymenoptera; family Formicidae; genus Aphaenogaster; species Aphaenogaster floridana. Next base: position 39,809 of record NJRP01000228.1, on the reverse strand, counting down.
GAGTCGATGTACACTTTAAACTTTGATCTAGTCAAGGCGAAAGAGAGAGTACGGAAACGTCATCAATTGATTCCGGACTCTGTCGAACTTTGTTCCCCTCACTATCGTGGTTCTCTAAAATTCTAATATCGACATGCAACCGTTTGCATGTTATTCTCACGATGAATCAAACATGACATTTGTTATTCCGCAAATGCACAACGCATGATTGCGCGATAAATGCGCGTGCGCCAAACCGTGCCTCTTCGCAGGTGCGTATTTGACCTAATCTGCACCCCCAAGACATTAGGCATATTTAATATGTCTAATATAGACAAGAATTTTGAAATTTTACAGAAATTTTGTTAAAAGGCCTGATTTCAATAATTATTCTTATTAATTGTGTTTATAAAATGTAAATTATATATTATATTACCTACTTATATAATATGATGTAATATTTTTAAGTATTGACAAGATGCATTCGACACAATCTGCATCCCGAATACGAATAAATATCTAATATATCCAAACAGAATTTTTCAAAATTTTACAGAAATTTCATTAAAAAATGTTATCATATTTATGCTTGTTAATTATATTTATAAAATTTAAATTACGTATTATATATTACACAATATTATATGATATAAAACACTAATAAGAATATTTTTACTGCCGAAACAGAAGGAAAATATTGCCTAAATAAATTACATTCATTTATTTCAATAAGATTTACAAGAAGAAAGATAATTCTCCGAACATTAGACAAAACGAAAATTAATTGACGTCTCAATGTTGTGATTATTTTTCCGATGTGTAGTGAGTGAAACATATGCGCTTAGGATTAAGGAATCAATAATTGAAGGTCGTCGCCTTCGGCAGGCACGGCGGTGTTCATTGTTCTACCCCTTTGATTTCGCCGACGCGCACGTCACGTCACGTCACGTCACCTCGCTATCGCGGTTCCCTGTCCTACCACCGTACCGTGCGTTTGCGCCCGTACCGCTCAGACAAGTGGCATTCGTTCGCAGGACCCAGAGCAGTAATCAGCCCGACTGTAGCAAGAGCAAAACGTCAACCATGTCGAGCTTGGAGCGCGATCAGCTGGGCCAGCGAGGAAGCGGCGACGCGGCCTGCGCCGGCCTTCTGCGTGGCCTCGACCACATCAGGGACCCGCAACTGAACAAGGTAGGCTGTTGTGTATCGCGCAATAAAACGTATTGCACTTAGCATTCTCGATCGCGCGTTTGGTATCGCGAGATAAACCACTCGTGACAGACACGATCACCTTTACGGATCCGCATAACTTAGGCTTGACTCAGCACGGTGTGCGGAAATCGATTTGAGGAAGATATGACGAAACGTCGCGGGGAAAAGTAACAAGCGCTTTTTATAGAAGGCGTTTAACTTTAGAACGTCCTTCCGACACTTTTGTTATCGTTGATAAATATACATTTTCATTTTGAGTAGCGAGATATACGTCATTTTATCACACGTAGAACTTTTTGCTAGATAGTGATTTACACGTGTCATTATGCGACCATGGTCGCATAATGTTATCAGAACAAGAAGATTCCATGGAAAACGCTTTCGCCAGATCGGATTTAATTCAAGCAAACATACGTTCAATTCCGCGATTCCTGAAATCTCCTCGGCATCCTGTAGAAATAGAGAAAGTGAAGATATTATTAGCCGATAAAGCTAATTTTGATCAAATTAATTTTACGTTATAAGCTCATAAAGTCACCTGTGAAAGATTGAAGTAAATATATTGATGATACAAGTTATGAGGCTAGTAACTGCCAATTTGTAAATCGACAATCTGACAATTTATATCGAAGAAAAGTTCACGTTTCGCGGGGCGAGACCTAAAACTTCAATGCGGCAATTGTGTACGGCAAATCGGATTGCAACTCGACAGCAGAATGCAGGATGACTTCGCGGTAATTGCCCTCTACGCTTGCGCAATCTCGAAATTCGATATATAGTTAGAGGTTCCACAGGTTGACACGGCCCTGGAATTCCAATTTTATTTTCGAACCTCTTTGGAATACCCGTTCTCCATTAAAGTCGTATTTCAGTTGCCTTTAAGTACCTTGCGAGATGAGGAAAATAGAATCTTTTCAATCCTTTTCAACTCTTCCTCTTCCTCCTGAAGTTACCTCAACGCAAGAAATTCTTAACAACTTTTAATTTAGAAAAATGTTGATTCAGCGGTCTTGAAAGTATATTTGATTATATCTTCCGGGTTTTAAAAAAATTACCTTAACATTTTTCGCGTTATCATTTGTGAAGTGAACGGAATTCGTATTGATTAGAGTCAGCCGAATTTCTTCATTGAGGAAATCAAACGCAAAAAGTTCTGAGGAAAACATATTCTCACTGTCTCTCTCTCTTTAGAATATCTTTATAAGTTATATCTGCGAATATTTCGCGACGTCTGAAACCCTCTTCTTTTGTTAAGCGACGGGTACGCGTGATACTTGCGGTAGGTCACGGAGTCACTTTATATTCATGAATTCAAGAATAGGGCTGCCTATCGATCCGTGCACAGGCCGAAGGGTCGCCGTCACGGGAGTCAAGAACCCCAGCAACCGTTTCCACGGTCGGTTGTTTGTCATGGGATGCGAAAATCCCGAGGGAAAAGTTCGTAGTGATAGTGCGATCCCGAGATAATGGAGACCGATTGGTGGAATCTCGTTCCGGATCAGAATCGGACGACGCGCATCCCTGAAGCTCTGCTTGCTCTGGACGGAAGGGTACTCGTGCTTGCTCGCGCTTGATTTTGCGTTCTCATTACGTTCGGACCAAAGCCTCGGACTTTCTCTTTTACAAGTCTCGCCGAAATCTCAACTTTCTTTCGTCGCAGACTCTCGTCTTAACTTTCCCTTCAGTTGTCTTAACGCTCGAAAAATATATTTATGTCTTATTAATGATTCACTTCTTGTTTGTTGGCGAAGTTTTAATTTCAACGATTACATCGATTCAATCAACATCGGTTAATTTTTATTTTTTATAAATTTATTATTATTAGTTTGGCTTATTTTTCTTGTTTTCCTCTAATTTTGGATCTAAGAAGAAATACTTAAAAATGCTTTCGTTGTGAATATAGAGAATCTTGAATTAAATCTGCTTTAATGTTAATTAATATTGATAAATAATTATCTATCGTAATGATACTTATTAAAGAATATATTTATATCTTTTTAATAATATTATTGCTATAAGGAATAAGGATTACAAATAGTTGCATAATAATTGCAAGTTAAGCATTATGGAGATAATAGAAATTTTCTATATAGTTATATAATACAAACTTGAAGAGAGTGTGATTTGAAAATTATTAGCTTTGCTTTGCAATCATGAAATTCTAGGAAAATGCACTTCCACAGACAACCTTGTCGGCATTATCATCTTACTCATAACTAGAGATATAAACATACCACAAAGATTATATTCCAGTATACAAACAAAACTGCGATATTCTGCGATACTAGCATTAAGTAAGATAAAAATTTCAAGTTTGTTAAAGAAACCTTAATTCGTAAAAATATTTTATTATAAATATTTATATATTTTTTCTTAATAATAAAAAACTCGCTTTTCCCCAAAAAGGAGGCATCGTTGATCCACTTTTGGATATCATTAATTATTTATTATAAAATTTGAAAATTTTTAGAAATTATGGATAAAACAATTTTAATCGATTTATATTCTAAATCAAGTTGAGCCATATTAACTTTTATTTCTCTTTCATAAAGAATCTTGTTTGAACATATATAATACCATTGATAAAACTTTAGATAGAGTTAGTCATCGCTTTAGGGTGCGCATAAAAAGGCAGAGACGAGTCTACCTAATAGAAAAGTACTCTTCGCGAACGCTGACCTTTCCATTGAATTAGATTCAATCACAATACGCTGTGGTGCGACCAGCGTCGTTTATTTTTTGAAAAGAGGTTATCTTTTAAAAGCTGATAAAACTAGGGCTGTTACTTTTGACAACTTCGAATTGCTTCGAATTCTTTTGTCAAAAGTAACAGCCCTAGATAAAACTATTATTAATGATAACAAAAATTGATAGCAACGTCATATATCTTGTGTATTGCGACAAATTAGAGTTATTAAATGCTTTCGCGTAAAACAGCGTCTGTCTTACTATCAGAAGATATCTTATGTAAGAGCGGATATTATTACCACGGTAGATACGTTATCACACAGCATTTATATTCCACGACGACGCGATATGACAATGCACTGTTTTGTTAAAACTAACATGCGGATACATTCGGTCGCACAAAAGTTAGAACACTTGCTGTTTTTCACGAGAACAATTTCCGGGATGAAAACATGATATTGCAAGCGACTCTGTTTTTTATATTCAGCTCGTTTGTTCTATATTTCATATATACTTTATATATAAAATGATTACATTTTTTAATAAGAACTTTGCATACAGAATTTATTGGTGAATCCTGATCATGTTTTAACACAATCACATTTCCGTTATAAAAACACTTTTCTTCGACTTTGGATCGGTTAAAGAGCGATGAATGAAAGAGAGATTGAGAATATCTTGTATCGTTTAATAGCACCGTTTCAAAAGTATGGAAGGAAATCAGAGGATATAAGATGATCTAGTCAAGGGAAATATTGCAGACAGTTCGATTATTGCACCAGATCGAACCGGTTTCGATTATCACTTTGCGGGAATAATATGCAAGAACTCGCCACACTTTTCCGGCATTTGAAGGTAAATGAAATCATCGCAAGGCGGTTCATCAACCGCAGTCGAGATAAGTCGGTGGGATAACAAGCAGTCTTGTAAATTATTTTGCTCCTTCAATGTTGACGTTTTATTAATCAGAGATTTCATTATATCGCGCGATTCCGCGTTATAACTTATTATGTCCGATCAGTTTTGCAATTAATCTCGCTTGTCGATATTAAACCAGCAGAAAATATTGGCAAGGTGTCATCGCAATGAGAAAACAAGAAAATTGTTCTAGCATTTCATTCTTTTCAAATACTTTTAATTTTGATATGATTAAACACAAATCTATTTGTTGGACTCGTTAACATACGACGTAATAATTACTTTTAATTTTATTGTTATTATTCACAATTCATTAATTTTCGTAATTATTGTAATTATTGTAACAATATAATGTATCATTAACAGAACTGACGCAGACAAATATTAATGTGTTTAAGTTCTACTAATGGCAAGTTTATGTTTAAAGTACAAGCGAATGAAACGCGGGCATTCATTAAATTTTAATGATGGAATAATTGTATAATGTGTTGACAACGGCCCGTTTAAACGATATCGACCGATAGTTCAAGGATTACCTGGCACAGTCTAACGTTTGCTTTAAAAAAGCATTGGCAGTGCCCCTGTATAAGTCTACAATTACATCACTATGCCAACGGTATACACACACACTACATCTATAATCCAATCAAATATACAGGGTGTTTTATTTTTAAATTACGTGATTATCTCTGAAAGTACTAGCTGTCAAAATACTTCGGATTAAACTTATTTTGATTCGAGAAAATGAATTAGATATTTAAAATGCCTCTGAAATACAGAGTTTTGTGTTGTCGATTTGATGCGATTGAGTCTTAATCGGTCTTATGAGATAACTTGTTTTTGCCTAACATCATCCATAAAAAAATCCTATTAGGCACAACTGCATTGCTGCGGGCATTATTGTGTCATTATCCTTGAAAGCGAATATGGATCATGGAAAATATGAATCCTGCGGGTAAATTCTGGTATATATGTATCTGAATCACGAACGTCAGATATCGTAACGTTCGTGCAACATTGGCCAACGCGTTTGTAAAAAATCGAAGTGGGGCGACGATCAGCTGATCACCTTTCACCTACGCTGACTAATGATCGTTGCTCAGTCAGCATTTACGGTATCAGTCTTTTTAATTGAAGGTCAGAATCTGGTCTGGTGCTCTGACTAACTCATTGATTAATTTTTTTTTATTTGCAATATCACAAGGAAAAGCAGCGATAGTGACACATGTGCAACACGTGTGCAACACTCAACATTTTTCGCAAAAATAGTCCGAATAACGGAAACGAATTGAATTGAAATTGAAAACATTTTGACAAATAAAATCAGATTGTAGAATTTTAGATTGCTGCATTTTTTCTATACTTTCCGAATTTCAAGAGAAGCAAAGGTATTCGGCAAGTTTCGACTTCGTTTCTTGAGCACTGTGTTAAATAATATGCGTTATCACGTTTCAGGGTATGGCGTTCACCATCGAGGAAAGACAGATGCTGGGTATACATGGTCTCCTACCGGCAGCCGTGAAAACCCAAGAAGAGCAGTTAGAGCTCTGCCGTCTTAATCTGGAACGCTACACGGACGATCTCTCGAAATACATATATCTCATAGGCCTACTGGTACATGAACACGGCGGTTATCGCCGTCGCTTGATCAGGCCCGCTCCTTTCACACGCGTTGATTCTCACATAGAGTCTTGTTCCTTAGGATAGAAACGAGAAACTCTTCTACCGTTTGTTGGCAGAAGATGTAGGTAAAATGATGCCGCTGGTGTACACGCCGACCGTGGGTCTGGCATGTCAGAAATTCGGTCTGGTTTATCGTAGGCCGCGCGGCCTCTTCATAAGCATCCACGATAAAGGGCACGTCTACGATGTCTTGAAAAACTGGCCGGAACACGACGTACGGGCGATCGTCGTCACGGATGGCGAGAGAATACTGGGACTGGGTGACCTGGGTGCTCACGGCATGGGCATTCCCGTAGGCAAATTGTCGTTGTACACCGCATTAGCTGGTATCAAGCCGCATCAGTGTTTACCTGTTACTCTAGACGTCGGCACTAATACTCAGGTACGCGAAAATACATTAAAGATGTATGTCAGACCTTCAAAAATAACAGCATTGCCATAATATTTTGCTAAGATGTTAATAATGTATTTCATTCCTATATATGAAATTTGAAGTCAATTTACCGTATTGTTTTCAAAAAAATTATTATTATAACGACGTAAGACGTAATATAGACGCCTTACGTCAGATTTTCAAAGATAACAGCATTGCCATAATTTTTTGCTAAGATGTTTAATAATGTATTTTGTTCCTACATATGAAATTTGAAGTCAATTTACCGTATCGTTTTCAAGAAAATTATTATTATAACTGTCTGTAAGACGTCTATATTACATCTTACAGATGTTATAATAATAATTTTCTTAAAAACAATACGGTAAATTGACTTTAAATTTCATATGTAGGAACGAAATACATTATTAAACATCTTAGCAAAATATTATGGCAATGCTGTTACTTTTGAAAGTCTGACATACTACCTTAAATCTGCGGTAAACGGCGTCTTCACTGGTTCCCTCGCCGCATCGTGAAACGTGGAAACCAAAAAGAATGTATTTCGCGTCAATCTCTTTTTTTTTAAATCGAAATCTATATCAATCCTTTGTTTGAGTTCTATATTCTTCTTGCAGTCTTTGTTGGACGACCCCCTATACATCGGTCATAGACATAAACGCATCACCGGGCAAGACTATGACGAGTTTGTGGAAGAGTTCATGAAGGCTGTCGTGAAGCGATATGGCCCAAATACATTAATCCAATTCGAGGACTTTGGGAATCTTAATGCGTTCAGACTGCTTCAGAAATATCGCAACCATTACTGCACCTTTAACGATGATATTCAGGGCACCGCCTCCGTCGCCGTTGCCGGGTTACTGGCATCCCTTCGCATTACAGGGACGAGGCTCTCGGACAACACGATCGTGTTTCAGGGTGCCGGAGAGGTTGCTATCAAAATATTTAATTAACACATTGACCGTTGACATAAAAACGCACTCATGTTTTAGCCGCGTTAAATTATATGCGAAGGGAGTGATACGCGTTCGTAAATTATCAATTATTTGTAGGCGTCGTTAGGTATCGCGGCGTTGTGCGTAATGACAATGAAAAAGGAAGGAATAACTGAGGAAGAAGCTAAGAGCAAAATCTGGATGGTAGATTCGAAAGGATTGATAGTGAAAAATCGTCCAAAGGGTGGACTGACGGAGCATAAGTTGCACTTTGCTCGCGAGGACAAGCCGATCGACACTCTGTTGGACGTTGTTAAGACCGCCAAACCCTCGGTTCTCATCGGCGCGGCTGCTATCAGAGGTGCCTTTACAACAGAGATACTGAAGGAAATGGCGCGTAACAATGAAACACCCGTTATTTTCGCTCTGAGCAATCCAACGAGCAAGGCAGAGTGCACCGCTGAAGAAGCGTACATAGCTACGGAGGTAAGAAGCTGATTACGTATTCGTTAAAAAAAGAGAGACAGATTGTTCCTAAACAACTTTCTAATTTTTATTGAAACACAAATTTTTTATGAATACGAAATTTCATTGACATCCCCAAATAATATAATTGACTATCGTTTGAACTGCGCAGGGAAGATGCATATTCGCGAGCGGCTCGCCTTTCCTACCAGTGATGTACAACAACAAAACTTATTATCCTGGCCAGGGTAATAATAGTTACATATTCCCTGGAATCGCGCTAGCCGCGATATGCGCCGGTATGCGCACAATTCCCGAGGAGACTTTCCTTATTGCTGCAACGGCTCTATCCGACTTAGTAACGCAAGCCGACTTGGACAGCGGGAACATTTATCCGCCGTTGTCCGACATAAAGAAATGCTCGCTGTGTATAGCGTGTGCGATCATGAAATATGCCTACGAGAACTGTGAGTGTAAAATTTTGAGTATAATTACTGCAAATGTATTAGAAAAGATAAGGGATATATAAAATGTCTCGTTCTCATTCTGCCCAGATAGAAAAACGTCATTTTGACGTCAAATATTAATCATATGACTAGTATTTGACGTCAAAACGACATATTTTTCTACCTGGGCATTCAGAATGATATATTTTTCAAAATAACATATTTTTCTACCTGGGTGATATATGTTATTCATATATCTTTCTTATACGCAGGCCTAGCGACTGTTTATCCAGAGCCTACAGATTACGAAAGTTTCATCAAGGCACAACTATACGATACAAGCTATAAATCGTCAATACCTCTACTTTACGCATGGCCGAAATTGTAATACTTTCATTAATCTGACGACGTCTTAATTTCACATGCAATTATTTCGGATCTACGGAAGAGAAATATACACAATATATGGGGAAATTCTTTGGGCAACGAATTTTCCTCGCTTATCTAAAGCCTGTTGATCGGGCTTATTTTATTTTAAGCATTGCGTATGTGCGAATGTGTGACCAATATGCAATATAAAGTTATTAAAATTCACAGGAATGAATTTGTGTTTAATACGAAGGTATTGCAAATAAAGTATGAGCTCGTGTGATGTGTAAGAGAATTGATTTGGTTGAACAAATAAATATCGACGCTGGTTTGAAAGAAATGTATTTATTATTGCTACTCGAAATATCGTTTTTTTGCAGAAGTAGACATTCCCGATCATTTGACGAGCAGTAGGTATCATGGTATAAATATACAAGGTATAGCATTGCGCATAATGGCGGTCGAGTATTGAATTTTTGGGGCAAATGCATTTAGCCAAATCTGATTGGTCCTCTACTGCGGTTTGGGGCAAATCTGATTGGCCTCTACTGCGCATCCACGGGAATGCTTTACCTTATATACTTCTACCATGGTAGGTATAATATTTTTCGTTTCGCAGATATAACTAAGGTCAAACAAAACTTACACGGATACAGTTGTGCAAATTAAAGATATCAGTGACAAAAAAAGTGAAGGTTGCTTTTTCATGTTCGATACACCCATTTTCCATAATATACTCGATGTACGTCTCTAATTTAAATTAATTTTTGTAAAACAATAATATTGAATGTAGAATCAACAAAAATTTTATTTAATTAGGCCAAGAATTTAAAAGCGTAATAAATCAGCAAGTGCATCGCGAAAAAGTTATCCGAATTCTTTTTTCGAACTCAATGCATCAGAAATGAATGAAAGAAAATAATTGTTGAGAGAATATTTTCTAAGACAATTATGTATTCTTACGTTTCAAGATGTATATAATTCACAACGATGAATTGATGATATTCACACATTCCCTCCTTCGCTCGCTCACTCGCTCGCTTTCTCTCGATTCCTGTCAATTCTATCAATGTGTACGCGTAAAACTATCTTCCTTTTTATCACTAGTCTGATATTTACTGTCAGAACACATTCGTGGTCGTCAATTTAGAACAGATTATAAACTGCAGACCTCGAAAGTGATCTTTACTCCAAACTCGTTTATATCGCACAATAACATGGTAATAAATTTAAGGGACAAAAAATGTACAGAAGAGCGTTTAAAAAATTGTTTACAATTGTGGGACTCTGTTACGCTACACTGAGCAGACACACTGGCCTTTGCGCGCCAGTAACAGGGACTTCGTCGCTGCCTTATAATCGACAATTGCGATAAAAACACAGATGGAACTACCAGGAATCTTATCGGATAACGGGTAGTAATCTGATCGCTCGTCGTTGAATATACTCGAATTAGTCCAAGTTCCACGGCACCACCGCACTACTGTTTTCCCTACGTGTAGTTCCTATATATAGTTCCAAGTTAAATTGAGTGCGGATTAAATTGTGAAGAATTCCAATGATCGTATTTATACACACATACACACACTATCTTTCAAATGTCAATGTTCGCGTCGCATCTTACGTCATCGGGCTTCGTAGTTACGAAAGAGACATGTTTTCATGAAAATTAATGATATCAGAACGAAGACGTAGGGCAGTAGTGTCGTTGAAAGTGGAGTGTCTGTCCAGCACGGAGGTCGGTCCCTTTCCTAGCTTCATCGAGAGAGTGAGTGTGATCGTTCGTGAGATTGTTGAGAATCACCAGCTGCCCGTGGATCAGGCAATCTCTGGGATGCCGGTAAAGCATCGAAAAATGGATGAGTCAACGAATCCTTCAGAGTAATGCGTTGCGAGGGTTCGTATTCCAACATCCTTTGAACGAGATCGAACAACTGACGATGCTCCTCATCATCAGACAGCATATAACGCTACACAGGCACAAAAATATATATTATTTTACAGAATCAACAATTATTATCAAAAACTTGTTTTATCACTAATTGAATAAATTTTGATCTATATTCTCAATCTTTGTCTTCATTCGGTATTTGATTAAAGTAGAATAAAAATACTAACGTGTAACGGCTTGCAATTGTCTCGTACGTATCTACCGGCCGAACTCTTGTCGTCCCAATCCAATTTGCCGTGATAAAAGTACTTGGTCTTAGTTTTGCGAGCCATGCGATGTGGTATTGTGCCAAGTATGCGTTCCATCATCGCCAGATGCTCACGATTATCATGTGTTTGGAATAACGTAATGCCTAGGTATAACTCGAACAAGATGCAACCGATGGACCAAACGTCGCAGGGTTGAGACCAGCCCAATTCTATGTACAAAAAAAATACAAGATTAACGATAACGATACAAATGTACATATAACCGGAAGAATATTTTAAGAGAAACGCTCACCTAAAATTACTTCGGGGGCTCTATAGTGTCTCGTGCTAACGATCGTGCTATGATGCTCGTGATCAAAAGTAGCGCTACCAAAGTCGATAAGTCGGATGTCAGTTCGCTTCACGCGTCTCATGTCCCTCCGCTTGAAAAGAATGAGCTTTTTTGAAACACTTTAGAATGGAAGCTTACCCTATATGCCGAATCGAAGCTCGACAATCCAATAATACAAAATATTAACAACAGCACACCTTTTTGTTATTATACGAGCTGTCGTAATCCGAATCGACGAATAAGATGTTCTCCGGTTTAAGATCCGTATGTGTGAGCTTGTTATCATGCAAAAACTTCACAGCGTAACAGAGCTGATAACCCATGTGCCTAACGTGTTCCAATGGATACGGCTGGTAACTGTTATCTCTCTGTAAAAATAATTTTGTCTACGTTTCGGATCTCATAGTGTCAAAGTCGTCTAAGATGTGCTTCGATACTCACCAGAAAATCGAAAACACTCAGACCGAGCATTTCGAATGCGATACACATATGCCCATGATAATTGAACCAATCGAGCATCTTTACGCAAAGACTAAAATGGAATAATAAATGGAATAGTTAATTGTTGCCATTTAATAAAATTTATAATTTAAATTAAAACAAAAATATTCTTGCTTGTAAAATTAAATAAATATGTTCAAAAAGATATGAGTAGATTTTTCGACGCAAAACTATATAAAGATTAAAAGATGAATAAAACAATTAGATACTAACTGCTGGCCTTCCGGGTCCTTAATAGCGATCTTTTCAAGAGCATTTATCTCCAACTTCGCTGCCTCCCTATACTTCTCCACGTTCTTAATGATCTTCAGAGCCATCACATGATCCCTAGAATGTTCATCACATCGATCATGATATCTGATACCGAAACAGTCTCTCATCAGCTCAAATCCCGCATCCCGTGAGGACGAAGCCACGCGTGGAGAACGTTTTTTACGCGAGCGTTCGCCGTAACTTCGTGTTCCGTTAAAGAGAATCTAATTCGCGGCCGTCGCGAACGCCCGGCCCGTAAAACAAAGTGCAAGGCCATCCTATTATTGCGACTACTCGCGCGTCATTTTGTGACAGTGCCGGATGGCTATTTCTGCCCGTGGGACGTCGCGCAACGCGCGCATTTCGGATTTTCCTCGGCGCGCGAATCGACGCGAGAGGAACCGAGCGAGATTCAAGAGGATAGCGAGCGCGACCGCGAAAAGAGGTAAATAGAAATAAATAGGTAGAAAGATAGAAAGAGAGAGAGAGAGAGAGCGATATGAGTAGACAGTAGTGGAGACGTGCAAGACGCGTAGTATGTTACCTATGTACTTATGTGAGCTGGCACTTACATTTGCAAGTCCTTAACCTTGACAACTTTTCCAAAAGTACCCTCTCCTAGGGTGGCCAGTACTTTATCTGCAATGCAAAAATCGAGGTAAATGCCCAGCGGATACGAGCCTCGCGGCCCACGGGGGGAGGGAGTGCTCGCCTGCGTCCGCCAACCGGACGGGGCACCCTCTCGCTCATGGCTTCGACAAAAGCGGGTGTGCCCCACGTCCGTCGCTCCTTGGACAAAGGAGAGGGAAGGCCGTTCTCTCAAGGAGAGCCGTCGCGCGCGAGAAGATAAAAAGAAAAGAGACTGGGGGGACCGCGAGGGAACGCGGGCGAGACTCTTCCGTGTGGGCGTTCGGCCGATCGTGCGTTATCGTACACGCGCGGTTCATGGTGAACGGGACAACGGATAAACGGTGGAACGGTTATCGTATAGTTTAAACGGCAATATCGATCGGAAACACCGCTGCTCTCCTAAAAGCCCTAAAAACGGGGTAAGCAGCGTAACCGTTTGAACAGACGCGCGGGACATGGCATTTACTGTCGGTCGTACGGGGGGACCTTGGTCGTCTCCCGTCCTTCGTTCTTTACGCGGTGCGTAGGCAAGGAGTTCAATGATACAAAGCGATACAAAAACGGCGAGAGTAAATGCCAGTCGTCCTCGCGCGTGCACGCGAGTATTGAGAGCGGGAAACACGTCGTCCCGAGGAGGACGACGTATCGAGAAGATAGCGCAAGCAAGAGGGAGACCCTTCGGTCGTTCTCGTTCGTCTCTGCTTTCTTCCTCCGAGCTCTCTCATCTCCACCGAACCGTCCTCGCGTTCGAAGGAATCCGCGATTCAGCGGGGAATCGAAAAGGAATCTCTTTGCGCCGGCTTCCCGATAATCGTCATCATCGTCGTCGTCATCGAGCCGACGGGCTTCCGTACGTGCTGTTGAGACACGTGGTGGCTAAATATATATATATAAATATATATGCATGTTATTGCTTATCTTTCTGAAATAAAACGTACATAAGCAGACAGACAGAGAGAAACTATATCTTTTCCTTTCTTTTTTTGACCTTTCGCGTATCCCGAGTTAGCGCGCGACGAGAGTGTCCGGAAAGATCGATGGGGAAAATTTTCGATCTAGGCAGAGAACCGCGCCAATGTGTGTACGCACAAATGTGTGTACGAGTGAGTGGTTTCTATAATATATATGTATATAGCATATCTCTATATATGCGCGTGTATGCTGAGCGGCGACGCTCAGCGAGAACATCGATACATCGACAATGTGATTAACGCGTGAATTATTACTCTTGTTTCGTAGTGTAAATATTGTTTCATATATAATACCTATAATTCAGGCGGGGAGAAGTGAAAGACAGAGTGAAAGAGGAAGAAAAAGAAAGAAAGAACGAGAGAGAGAGAGAGAGAGAGAGAGAGAGAGAGAGAGAGAGAGAAATAGAGAGACAGAGAAGAGAGATAGAGAGAAAAAGAGACAGAGAGTATGGGCAGATACCGTAGATAACCGATCAGTTAATTGACCTGAGGCTTGCTTAAATCTACTACAATGAGTGTATTCACATGATCACGAACATCTATTTGCCAGGATGTCGCCGGATTGGTATACAAGGTGGCCGTCTTCGTCGTCCTCGACGGAGGGCGGTCGTGGGCTCTATTTGGGCCGGCGGTATCGGTATCGGTGCGTGCCAAGAGTTGGACCCAATCGCAGGCCGCGGACCCGCCGTGTTCGGTATTCCGTGTTCGCGTCGGTCCGATTCGGTAACGTGGAGAGAGGTCGCGCCGGACGTAGATGCACGTATCCAGAGATGAGGCGCCGTTGGCGGGTCGATGGGTTGCCGGGGTCACATCCGTCGTGTCCACGTGGCCAGCCATGGGATGCGTGCCGGTATCCAGGTCGAACGGCCGCCGATCGTCAACCGATCGCCACACACCGTGCCATCCACCACCGTCACCACCACCACCGCGAGTCGGCGGAGACCCGTGTAACACGCGGCAGAGGACGTGTGTAAGCACGGGACGAACGTACGAGTGTGTCGGTGGGGGTAGGAGGGTAGGATAACATCGTCATCGTCACCGAGAGAGAGAGAGAGACGCCACCCGATCCGAGCGCCCGGTCGACCATAGTTGTGACCAATCCGTGTGTGCCATATCCGTTTCCATTCCATTCCATTCCATTACAACGGAGATGGTAACCCAACAATCAGAGAGAAAGGGGAGAGGGCAAAATGGTTTGCCAAGTCAGAAAGTTGCGGTTACGAATTTACCATCGGCACATAATATGTATATTCTTTTCATTTCCGTTACTTTTTTACGATTTCTTTATTTTATGTTTTTTTGCATTACTTTTTCATACGGCAGTCGTTCTCTTATTTTAATTATTTATATCCGTTTTCAGTTCTTTTTTTATCTCGCTCGCCTATATACTCGTTATATATATATTCATGTTAGACCTAGTATATGCGTGCCTTGAAGGAGCCGTCTCAAGACGCGCACGGCTCTACTAGAGCACTTCGTACGACATGAAACGACTACAAATGCACATTCTAACGTAGGCAGACAGAGAAAAGCAGAGAGAGAATCATGTGCGTTATGTACACGTAATAATATAATCGCGACAAGATATATATGGCAATGATTTAAATGACGCTAAATATATATTATATATATGTACTACTTGTATATACGTACTACTTGTATTTGATCGACGATCATTTTACAAACGAGGCAACGAATTATTCCGATTTACGCGAATCCCAATCTCGACGAAGGATGAATAGATATATAAAAAAAAGAAAAAAAACATACGCGGACGACCGGACAGCTTCCTCGAAGTGCTCGTAACACGTTACCTTTCATCTAACACGGACTCAGAGAAGTAGCTTAGTTAAACTGTTAATTGTTTGATAGACTCGTCATGGTACTTACGTGTTCGCGTAAACCGTCGCTCCACGACGATCGATAGACTATCTCTCGATCCTCATGGGGCACGATCCTCATTGCCGCAATACGGAGCAATACGGGGGGGTTTTGACCCTACCTTATCGAGAATATGACACGCGGACTGAACTGTCGGACTGTTCGGATCGTCGATCGCTAGTCATTTCTACATACGGTGAAATCAAACCAGAAAGAGGAGAAGCAGAGCCAACGTACTCTCTCGTAGTCCTTCGTACTCTCAACATGTTACCAAGATTATAAAAAAAAATAGATCAAAAACTGCTGCATCTTCGATGTGGATACAATTCCGATCTTAATGCCAAGATTTAGTTCACTTTTCAGTGTGTCGATATACAGTCTTGAACCTTTAGTCGCCATCTAAGATGACGATTTCCCCAATCGATTCGAATGGCCAGATAACTGGAATTGAATCTTAGCACAAATACAAACAGTATCTACATCGCAAATGTACATGTTATCCATGGAACGTGTTACCCTCAATCCCCAAGTCGGAAATAGAAGGGATTGATAAATATTACACTTGGAATCGTGATAAGGTAGATCGGGGTGGTAGGCGAGTGTCCCAGGTATCCTCGTGGTACTCTCACGGCAAACATTGGCAGACGTGCAGTGTTTAGCTTATCGGAGAGGTAGCGACGACTACTACGGTTAATAGTACGAGCCTTTCAACGGGCTCGCGGAACAGACGTCAGTCAGCGTAAATCTAGGAAGTGCTAGGGCGGAAAGGGATTTCACACGAGTTGCACGCGCGTGTCTGCAAACACACATATATACACACACGCAAACGAACACACAGGCGAGGACGAGGGAGACAAGACAACAGCGGCAACGGACACGCTCTGTTTAAAACGGCGCCGCTTTCGCGAGATCGCGCAACCCGAGCAACCCGTGGCTCGACAACTTACGATCGCGTCGTGGATCGCGTCCACCTCGCTAATCGCGCTCGCGCTACTCGGGGCTACCGTGCCCTTGGACGCGTCGTCTTTCTGGTTGTTATGGTGATTGCTCTTCCTGTACTTGCTGGCGATGAGGTCCGTCGTGCTGGGACATACGTTCGGCTGTCCACCGGCTGCCAATTGGCTGTAGGTATCCTCCATAGCGGCGTACTTCAAGATAAGGCTTTGGATCTCTTTTCGTTTAGCCGCCCGATCCGAGATCGCTGGATCCACATCATCCGTTAACGCCTCATATTTGTTTCGCGTAACATTCTGAACGATGTTGAGGTTCTCCGCGTTACTGTTGGCGACCGGCGTCTTGTCCGGATCGACCGTGACCTCTATGTCATCCGTAAACGTGAACGGCTCGATCTTGACTGGTCGGGACAATTTCAGGGATGTCGAGCAACCTTCCAGCTGCTCGCTTTTGCCGTTTCGATGCGGTCTCACCTTCCGATTACGCGTTTCCGCATGTCCGGACTTGTGTCTGCCGTAGCGGCGATAAGCTTCCGAATTCAGTAAAGTCTGCCGAGCTGTGCGGTTGTAGGCGGGCGTCTTCTCGCGCCTGGGTTCTCTGCTTATCGCGGAGCTCACGTAGGGATAAGCTTTCTCGCTGAGAAGCACGCTGGTTGGACTCTTGATGATAGTACGAGTCATCGAGGGCTCCAGAGTCTTGTCGTCGCGCACAAACGGACTGTCGTCTCGGTGATAATAACTATGATCGCGCTCTTGTCTCCGCGAATAACCGCGGCCGCTTCGTTCAGAGTCGTCAGCGTGCCTCTTGCCGGAATACTTGTCTAAAATCGTGCTGTACTTGTCCTCCAAGCGACTTCGCGTGCTACCCAGCCGGCCAACAATAGGCGATCGCCTCGAGGTCGTGGCGCCGACGCCGCGGTCATTAAGTGCGGACGTACCGCGCACCCTCGTAGTCAGTTTCTGGAGGAGACTCGTGCAGGAGTCGCTCAACATCTGCGTCACGCTCGTCGTAGTAGACGAGCGCGCGAAACGACCCCGTCGCGAGACCGAGTTCTGACGGGAGGTCGACATGTCGCGTGGTGCGAATATGAACATTTCGAATAACCCGAGATCGCTGTCACGTTCACAATTACGTGGAACCACCGATTTTCCAGATCAGATAATCCGATCCTCGACGGAACATTCAAGATCGTCCTAGCGGATCTCGCGAGGCAATCTCAGCGCGACATGCCCGAGCCGCGGCGGTTAAGTCGCGCAAGAAGAGCGATCGAACATGAAGACATCGAGGCTGACGAAACGGTCTTCTACACAGGTACATCACTACGAAAAGGCGCGAGCACGCCGATCGCGAAAGGCGAAAGAACGCCACCGAGGAAAGCACTAAACTACGACTACGACGACGATCAGCGCGACGACGACGACAAACGGACGACGTCGGCCGTTCACGAAGACGAAGACGGCAGCGGTGGCGGCGGCGACGACGATAACGACGACGACGACGACGACGACGACGACGACGCCGACGACGACGACGAAGACGACGTCGACGACGAAGAGAAGGAGGCGAAACTCTGTACGCCCCGCCAAATACTCTCTCGCCGTACTAAAAATACCAAGGAGCGGTGGTGTGCCCGCTCCGACGAGAACGATTCCGTCCACCTCTCTCGAAAGCGATTCTACGAGAACGATCAGAAGCGGAGTGACGAAGAGAGAGAAAGAGAGGGGCCGATCAGCGTAACTCGCACGCGCGATCGCAGCGAAGGAGAGACGGACGAGCGGAATTGGAGGAAGACGAAGAAAAGCGCAGGTGGAAAGCGGAGAAGACGAGGAGGGAAAGAGGAGGGTTCCGCTGAGATATTACGTAAATTGTCTCGGAACGCTTATTCAAAACGTGCCGAAGTTCCGCACACACTACGTGGACTTGTGTTTGGCAACGCTATGCGTCGTGCTTCCTGGTGCATGGAGAAGAGATGTCCATGAAGGATGCGCTTCCTGCTATATGCACGCGTCGCAGGAAAACACATCATAGCAAACATTACGCGAACATTCCTCTCTCTCTTTCTCTCTTTCATTTGCTCCGTATACCTTGACACACATAGAAATTGCGAAACGACTGCGACGCCAATCCAATGTAGAGTAGGTCCATTGCACGGCCCAATATTGGACATTCAATAACGATGTTGACACTTTTTTAACATAGCGATATTAGAATGATGACCAGAGTACATTGCGTTTTGCATGCGCAGAAAGCGTCTTTTGCAGCACAGATCTCCTCCAGAAGATTCTGGCGGATAATAAGGGATGATGAGAAGAAAAGACAGGGAGAGAAGAAAGAAGCTATACAATCATTTGTGTAAACTCATCCAATTATCGAAGATCTCTTTCGAAATTCTGCCATTAATTCCAATCATGAAAATAACAAGACAAAACTAAGAGATTATTTAAAGGAAAACTGTTTTCGCAGTAACAACTGTGAGGCTACCGTTTTTATTAATCTTTAGATTTAAGATGAAAGTCGAGCAAGTATAAAAGAAATATCTTCGAGCGAGACCTGATAATTTAACTTGAGAATCTGCAAAACTGATCGATTTTATCGTATGTAAAATAAGCAAAACGATTCTAAAAGTAATATCCAAAGAAAAATGAAGAAACAAATGGAGCATACGTCGCTCCAAATTCTAGAAACTTGGTCTAAAAATCAAAAACGCTTGACCAAAGAATTAGTGGACAGGTCCGTGGACTCTAGTGCTATTAATAAAGCTCGGGTTGTCTCCAAGGTCACGATGTCGAAGATATCGTCCTATCGTCGTAGATTTTCGAGTCCGAGTATCGGTATAAATACACGCCGTTTACAAAATAGCGACGCAGTTTGTTCGCGCAGACTACTCGCCCACGGATACCACCACACCGATCTCAGAATCATCTCCAAAATATTTTCTGGCGAAGCGACTGATTAATTTGGCTCAAGTTAGAAATCAGACCACTTAAAAATACAGATGTGCGTGTATGTTTTTTTATCCGAACAAAAATGAACAAATTAAATATTGCCCAGCTGAAAAGTCTAAGAGACCAAGCTTTTTCTAAAAAAAAACTTTTATTCAAAGAATGAGGCCAAATACAATGCTCGCACTGAATGCAGAACAACAATAGGAGAGCCATAATCAATATGAATCACTGCTATAAACGTTTCGCATAACGGATCGTATTTTGTCGTAGCGAGAAAAAAAATCCTCCTGTTAAATCACTCTGCGCGTTGCGATAACGGAAGCGCCGCTGCTCGGGTTGCGAAGAGTTACGCGTGTTTCTTCCGCTACCTACTAATATTGACCAAGGTTAGGCCGTAATATTGGGTTAAAAACGGGGAGGAGGAAGACGGAGAGAAGCGGGCGCCGCGCTGGAGCACACGCTCCTCGTTCTCCAAGTTGCGTCGTCGTCGTCTTCGAGAACGGGCTACGCCAAATATAAACCGGTGGCCTGAAACGCGTGCGCCATGATCGTCATGCCGTACAGAAAACCCAACGCGCCGCGCTTAAATGTTAAAGTCCTGACCGGCTAATCAGCTCGGCAGGCTTGCGCCGTGTCATCGCCATTGCGTGGCGGAAAGCCAACAGAAATGGACGCACGCGTCTCACACGTTATTCTTTTTCCAAAAAAAAAAATAAATTTCCGCGCATCTTTTAAGTGACTTAATTTTTAACTGTTAGAAATATCCCTATTTAATAAGTACTCAAACAAAGGAATTTTATATCTCTTGTGAAACTAATTATAGTATTTTAATATCTTTGTAATCAAAACAGAGCTTTCACGATGAAACTAGTCAGAGTTATTTCTTCAAACGTTTCGACACTACTCATTTCTCCTTAACATAATCGATAATCTCTTTAGCGGCAAAAATAGGAAAGATTTTAAAATTATGATGTAAACTTTTCCGAGTTCAATGCACGGGGAGGGGATTGGAATACGTTTCAAATCAACATATGGTCGCAGAAATAGCGAGCATAAACAGCGTACGTACAAAACACACGCACTCGAGCAAGTATTTAACATCGAATATCGGAGCTATACGAAGGTCTCGACGCTACCTCGGAAGTCGATGTATCGTTAGTTTCGGGAGTGACGTCAAGTTTCGTGTCGAACTCCCTGGTGGTCTCGGTGACATTGCGCTGCAACCACGCGTCCCAGTCGTGACGCGGCCACCAGGGGACGTTTCCGGGCATTATCAGACTTAGTTCCTGAGTCTGGAAAGATGATGACGACGACGACGCAGCCGATGGTGGTCCATCGTCGGCCAAAGTACCGCCGCCGCCGCCGAAGGCGGTCCAACTTCCAGGATCCAGGTTGACGATTGATGAGTGAAACAAGAGATGGTTCACCCGGGCACCTACACCTCGCGCGTCTCACGAGCGCATCTTGCCAACTGCAAGATACGCGTATTTCTAAATCCAGGTTGAACGATTCTGGGCCGCCAGCCGTGCCACCAGACTTTTGCTACCGCGGCGATGAAACGGAATCGACACGACTCTGCTTCAACGTCCCATTTTCGAAGATGGAGTATTAATTCTCCGTAGAACAGTTCGTTACTTTCGAAGCACTTTCTCGATCCGAAATAATAGTCGAAGATTCGTTCGTTTTAGATGCAAAAATGCCTTCGATATCGGTAATTTCGTCGATGCGCTGCGCTCAGATGTATGAAGTGGTCGAAAATCTGTGAGAACACCTTCAAATACGTGTTTCCTGACGAATCGGCGACGAAGGAGTCTTCGCGTCCACTTTCGATGAACCGGTCGGCTTGCCGGCGCAACGTTCCCCGACGGCGACGACGACGGCGGCGGCGGCGGCGACGATGTTGCGTTGGCCATCTGGCGCAAACTCGCACTAAAACCGCGGCGAAACCGCGTGACGAGTCCCCCTCGAAAATAGTCGCCGGTCGAAAATAGCCGGCGTCGAGTAAGAAAGAAGAATCATCGGCATTCTCGCTCCGGGTATACACCCGGCGTGCCCGTTGCGCCACGAGATTCTCCAGAGACTGTTCTCGCTTGGTAGAGCGCGTCGACGCGCTAACTCCTCTCCCTCTGTGTCCTACTCGTCCTCACGCTTCCACATATCGATCATCATCAAGGGTCTCCGTTACGTATCAAAGCTCGATAAGTGGTATAAAAATTAGTCCGCATATCTAATACGCCGAGGAACTGGACTCCGTTATCAAAAAACTGAGTTAGAAACTGAGAACATAATCTTCGTAGACTGTTCCTGTCCATTAACTTCGGCTCAGCTTCTGTATCTGGCTTCATTTCACGCTTTCATGCGTGCATTATTATCGTTTGCTCGAAATTTGATAAGAAATGTGCGAAACTTAGCTTAACCCTCACCATATCGTGCACAAAGAATTAGTTTATTGTGAAATTTTACGACGGCAATATTCACGGTAATAAAACGACCTCAATCACTTTACAAAACTTTTGCATAATTCAACAAACCGTACAAAAATCTGATTCGCAACAGAAGTTGATTAAAAGTAAGAAAAATACATATAAAAACGCTTATATTAAATTTAATAAAAAAATCCGTGTAATCACTATTAAAGTTTTCCGTGAGAGTTTCCACGAGAATGTTCAAAGAGAGCACGTTCCATGTACATATATATAAATAAAAAATATTATTTCCAAGCCATCTTATATACATAGAAGAAAAATGGGGATATCATGTTGCAAAGCTAAGGAAAATATATTAAAACATATAATCTTTATCTTTTTTCTAAATATAGACTCAAGAAGGTTTGGAAATGAGCTTTCTATCAAATAATCCACTTGGCAAGATTTCCTTCAATAACATCGTCGATAAATATGACAGAGTACGACAGGCGTCTGCTTTGTATGTTTTTCGTAGATCAGGGGTTGAAAGTATGATCGGATCGACTGTTTGTAGACCATCGGTCGTGTGTCACGCGACGCAGTAAAACATGGCCGGCAGGAGCGCGTAATAACCGATGCTAATACATGTATCGTATTGTTCCTCACCTGACTCCTGGTGGACGCTGATCGATGACGGTGCCGCTCCTGGCTGGGCGAGGACGAGCCATGATGACGGTGAAGCCGCGTACGACGGGATGACGTGGGATGCGCCAAGTGAGCACGATCACGATCACGCTCGCGATGCCCATGCTGCCGACCACTACTAGGCGATCGGCGATGACTACGTTTATATCGACGTTCCTGGCTGGTGCCCCGTTCGTGCTGACGGGACCTCAGCACTCGTTCCCCGCTGAAATGTGAATAAAGAGAAAAATCAATTTTCAATTAGACATTACTTTAACACTCGAGTATATATTAGCGAGATATTAAACAGAGAAATAATACTCGAAATGATACTCGAGTTTATAATACTACTTTATTTCGGAATATTTTCAAAGTATGTCATGAAAGCAGATTATTCTCCTAAGTTGAATATTGTAATATTTAATTAGAGCCAATTTAAAAGTGTGTCGAATGATAATGTAGCGCAAAAGCCGAACGTTTAACATGATCTGGAGCGAAACTAAGTGAAAATCAAGGTTGCATCGTGTCACGTATGACATGTTCTTAACCATGTACATAACCGTAGGACGACCTAATTATTCTGCCTTCCTCAAATAGATTATCGAGCCTGCTTGGAGAGTGAGGAGATATTTCTTTATTAATTATAGATGTCACAAAATATTTCATTTATTCAATATTGTTGCACGATAGCTCCATCGTCAATAAGCCAACAACGTTTCTTCAGTATAACACATTATTGACTCAATATCACTCATAAAAAGATAATAGCGACAATAATCGTGCGAGAATTGTTTTAGTTATAAATATCTCCCGTTCATCAATACAACATTACCCTTTGTAAAAATACATAGGATATCTTTATCACAGAGTCGCTATAGCGACTGAAAAAGCTCGAAAATTCGTTTGCCACGCTCCGATGATTCACAGAACGGACCACGAAAGCCGACTTTGGGCAAAACTCCAACAACGTAGAATTTCAATTATTTAGCAATCAATAAGAATTTTACACACAGAGGGATTAATTCGGATTAATCTACCGAGCAAATACGTATGTAGAAGAAACTACTGTTAGCTATATATCACTAATAGTCGATTACTAGCCGTCGAGGCACGCAAAAGGATCCGATGAATCGTTTCAAGTGACACGCCAGACGATCATTGTTTCGCATTTTTTTTTCTCGGCGCGGAGGCATCAACCGTATGACGGGTTCATGGTCAAGCAACGATTCGAATCTGCCAGCAGTAGGCAGCTGGAGTTTGTCTGAAGATTTCCACTCGCAAGAATTTCCAGCGAGCACTGCTGAATGCTAATTTGCGAGACGATTAGCAAACATAATAGCATTACTTTGTTTTTCCTCGTTGTAGCATTTCTTCGATTAACGGAGACTCGACCGATCAAGAAGCAGTTTCACGGAAGTAGAAAAACTCGCAGAATTCGTCACCGAGTCCCTCTCTTGGAACCTGTCCAAGTCGAAAATTTCGTCGAGAATATGTAATAGCTAAATAGGACACAGAGGATCGCCACCGGGTATCAGTTTCACCCTTAACTTTACCACCCATGACTTGGCAGATATCGTTACGAGGATTGCACAAAAGGAGCAAAAATACTTTCCGAAAAACAGTTATATTCTACTTTGCATGTCATGTATTTGCACGATGCAGGTCAATAAATTTGTGAGGAACGATACGACCTTATCTGCATAATTACTGTGGCGCCCGTGTCACGGTGCAGGCAACATATCATAAAGTAAAACGACATACGTGAAATTATATGTCGTCTAAAAAACAAGATGTTGATCTTAATCTCTCCTCTTTTTTATATAAATTATTTCTGAGATTATTTTATCCTGTAAAAAACTGTGTAGTAATTTAAAATTTTCTTTATTAAAAAATATAAAATTATTTCGTCTCTGAAAAAGAAACTGTTCTATTCATACTATACCTTGGCATCCAGGAAGCGAAGTCGACGTACAGGACCGGCATTCTTTAATTTTCGTCCGTCTTGCAACCTGGATTCCAACGAAGACTCGTGATGCTAGGCTCGATTTTACGGAAATAAAACTGCGAGTCGAAAATTGCTCGATCTCGATTGTTTAAAGAGTGATAAGGAAATGTTGATTTTTATCGAGCGAATATCTTCAGTTTATAATACAAGTTTATCAGAAGTGTTTGTCAGTGTATATACATATACACACGGAAAAAACGATAAGGTTGCCACAATCACAATAATAGTAATATTTGGTACAGCCACGTCCTGTGGTTGTCACATTCACATTGATGTGAAGACAACTATATGCATTTGGTACAGCAAACATAGTGAATGTTGAGACAAACATATATAGATGCACTACACAAAACAATGTGAATGTGACAACCACAGGACGTGGCTGTATCAAATATTACTATTATTGTGGTTGTGGCAACCTTATCGTTCTTTCGGTACACGTTTATCACGTTCTAAGATAGAGCTATATTTAAATCCTTCGGATCCTATTTCGACAACAATATCACTGATTGGACTCCGTTTATTTTAAATAGAATCATTAACATAAATTATCGAAGAATATTTACTTATATATTTGTATCTCGGAAATTTTTGATAACAATTGTTTGATTTCAAACTTTTTGAATCTTAATAAAAATTTTATATATGTGTACTCAGCAAACACAAATATAACAGCAACATTGCCATAATGTAACGGAATGTAACACGTGATATAACGTGTACGTTACATGTAACGTTAATTATACGTTAATTATAATTTCTCACTCATATAACATTACAATTATAACATCAATATATAACATGTAACTAAAATTTATATAAATGTAATATAATTATATAAATATTATGTAGTAATTATATAAATCGCTGAGAGAAATGTTATGTAACTGCAATAAATTATTGCGTTAAGAATATCAGGTTTCTGAATTAATTTTTAAAATGAACTAAACAAAATTGTACTATCAAAATATATTTCATTTACTTTCATCTGTCATATCACATGTTACTTGTATGTTATATTGCAGTTATATTCTGTTTTTGCTGGGTATATATATAAAACATATTGTAATGATTTTTATTTCCCTTTCGAGAATCTGTAATGTTTCTTTCGCTATAATGCGATTAGAAAGTTGTAAGTGCGATTATACTAATTGCGACGATGGAAATCTTTATAGTTAATATCAACATCGTTAGAGCGGTTTATGCGCAATAGAAACAACCCGCAATTATCGCTTTCAAATGCATCAACCTCGGAAAATCTGACAAAAAAATACTTTCACTGCGCAAATGCAACAAACTGATCTAATTTTGAATAGAATTGCAGAGAGATCAGCTGATCACAGGAAGAAAACAGCGGCGATTCGAAGGAGTTGCGAAGGTTAACTTGTAACTTTTCCTTTCTCTTTCACTTATGCTTGCACGCGATGATGATTCCAGTTAGTATCGAGTTGTTCGAGATCGACCTTGACCTTGCCAAAGCTCGCGTGATCTCAGTGAACGAGTGATCCTAGCGGAAGAGATTGCAGCCGAATAGCTTGATTATGTTCATACGATGATGAATCGACGTCTGTGAGTTCGGCGAAGGCATGTAATTGTAAAACTTCAACGTGCTATCGTATCAAATAGAAGAATGATCAATTGAGAGGCCTAGATATGCAAGCACGTTATCTCCGAACGATTCCGTGATTGAAAACAGACCGCGAAATTGTTCAACCGTTGAGAAAATATCGAAAATATCGCCAGTTGTGTTATTGACAGACAGCTGTACTCGACAGCTGCGATCGTAGAGAAGCAACGCGAACGTTAACGCCAGTCTGAGAGAGATGCGCGATTATCAATCACAATTAATTCAATTCTGGGATATAATGCCGACAACGATTCGTGATTTGCAATGCCGTGCATTGGAAACATGATTTCTTCTATACGAAGCAGACACAAGTAGATTCCAATTACTTGCTAATCTAAGGTCAGTTCGCTTCCTCATTTTTAATAATGATTCTCATCGATGGGAAAATCGCGTGCGAGACTTCGCATAATTGACTTTCTTCTTTCATCGAGCAATTTGCCGAGCGTGAAAAAGCGTTCGTTATTAATGTTTACCGTTGCACGAACAAATTGCGTTCGCGGCAATGCACGGCGTCTGTATTAACAGGCGCAATAGTAGAAGTTCAACCGGAGACACTTTCTTTAAAGTTCAAATTTGAGAATAAGCGATTATTACCTTACATTTGCACGATAAATGAGACTCGCCAATTCGCATAAGATGCATTTTCTATGAATAACATCGGAAATTAAACTCAGTGGAATTGTAGCGGTTTCGACGCATGGAAGAAATTTAAAACGTTTAAAGCGTTTAACACGTTTTATCTCTTACGTAGCCTTCAACGTAGCGAGCCATTCTCACGGCAATCATAATCACAATACGCCATATTGCGACAAATCGTCGTGACGCAACTGCGCGTATCTGCGTACCATCTAACTTTAAAGCCGCACTCCGGCTACAAAAAAAAGACACGTAACATCGCGTAATCAAAGACATCCACAGTCAAAAGCGTTCTGCTCGTAGACTATTGCACTCACTGTCGAGATTCGTCCTTGCGTCTTTGATCCTTTCGATCCCGCGCGATCGATAGCACTTTTTCAGCGGGACACACGCGGGTCCTGCAAATTACTATCATTTATTACGACGTGAGAAGAACGGTACTCCATTCGTTTAAGATTTCTTACTGCGATATCGCTTGGGCTTAATCGTGCTCAGTCACTGACCTAGAAGATCAGGAAGTAATGCGGAGAAGAAATTACTACCATTCATTAAGCAAGTCTTCACAGCAGTCTTAAATTAAAGGAGAAAAGTATAAAGAGCGTTTTAATTAATCGGTAATTCGTGCCCGCATTCCGCGTGACTCACGCTCACGCGGCTGCACGAGGCGCATGGTTAATGAAGCGCGATGTGAATACAAGAGTGTCTCAGAGAGCCTAATTGGTGTCGAATTTCAAAAGCAGTTTATTCGAGAAAGACACGATAATTCTATAGAATTAATTTGAAAATATATAAAATTTTTATCTTCTCTACAGAACGGAAACAGCTCCATTAATAATTAATGTCGAAATAACATTAAATATTAACTTAATATGAAACGTTGCGGATCCACTATTTCAGGATTTGCACCATAGATAATAGTATAAGTGCGGGCTTGGAATTAAAAAAATATATTATTCAAAACATTATTCTCGTTCATGCGTTTTTTTTTCTAGTCTCCGTCTAGCCTTTTACATAGTTTATAAGTTGTTATCCGCAGCGATACATAATTTACTCAAACAAGTAAAAAACAAAACGCATGTACACGGGACAAATTATGGCACTATAAATAAATATTCCATGATGATTCATTGCACTTTATGGAGTTTGCGCAACGGAAGCAGACTGATTGTATTCTCAAGACTTCTCTTTATATTCAAAGCAATTCTAATGCAAACCTGTGTCTTTCACATGCGCGCAGAATGAGAGAAACGTTAGTTTGGAAATACTTCGAACATCGATTCAATGTTGCGGTTTGAAGATTATTTGGATCATTGTTACACAGAAAAAAAAAATGCTGTTGCTTCAATTAAAGTGTACGTCACGGGCTGTCACAAACATAAGTAGTTAATTCAATTGTATTATGATTGGACCAAATATCTAGATTATTCTTTTAACCCTTCTGTCAATACATAATTTTTCACCTTTCCATCAATGCATGGGTACCCAACCCAGGTACCCACTACTGTGTTTTCGATACGTTGCACTGCGACAATTTTTTTATAGCAGCTGCTGGGCCTCGAACATTCTTTCCTATTATATTTTAGAGGGTTTCCGAATACAAAAACCCTTCCTATACTCGTGTCTCGGGCGGAGAAAACCTGTACCGAAACGCTTAACGGTCCGCGCGCGCTGTCAGTGCTGTGTTAGCAGCGAATGCAAACAGATGTGTTTTATGCACAGCTAAGAGTTTTTTATATTCTTATTTTCATTAATTAATAATAACAATAACAATATATAACAATAACAAAAAATCCAACACTACTTACATTGTTCATAAAAACAAAAAAATCAATAATATGTACTCGGGTGCCCATACATTGAATGGCGTAATATTCGACTTTACGGTGACCCTGCTAAAAAGGTAAAACTGATGTCAAGATAAAATCTGCTAAAAACTGTTTTTTGTTACACCAAGAATGGGGATCTGAGGCATCGTAACAAAATTCGCGCATTAACATAAAAATTTTTAACATTTAACATTTAATCGAATTAGGTACCCGGGTACCCGTTCATTGACAGAAGGGTTAATAATCTAAATATTTGGTCCAATCATAATACAATTAAATGAACTATTTATGTTTGTAGCAGCCCGTGACGTATACTTTAATTGAAGCGCAACAGCATTTTTTTCTTAGTATAGTATTCGTTACCTCTTTAAAATTCGACAAAATGAGATTCTAAGTGTTCGTAAACTTTCATGCAAAATTCTTGAAACACCCTAAAGACGCACAGAGCTCCTTTATCTCTCCGCGAATCACGCTCGACGTGAATTTATTCCCCGACGAATACGAGTGTCACCGACGATACTCGCACTTGGGGCACACTCACGGTATATCTTCATAAACCGTTCCAAACAACTAGGGTCAGGAACAGGTCTTGGGTGGAACTTGTTGAAGCTCGAGCGCACGAATCACGACTGACAGCCATGAAGACTTCATGGAGAAGCTCTATTGCCGGTTAGAATGACGTGGGAACAGAGAGGGAGAGATCGCGGTATTGGTCTCAGCGCAGCTACTGGTTCCCTCTCTCGCGCACTCTCCCCTTTTTCTTGCAACTTTCTTTGACAATGAGACGGGGCGACATATGTATTCTCAGAATATCGAATGCAAAATACCGTTTTTATAATGAGATCGTTGTAAAGTAAAATTATTTTTATAAGTAATTTTAAATTTTTCTCTGTTACACTTTGACGATACCTTCAATATCATCTTTTATATGTTTTAATTACATTTTAATTTTCATTATCTAATTGTCATTCCCAAAAGTTACTAATAAATATTTCTTGAATATCTTCATGGCGTTCGGTGATGTAGAGCAATACAGATTAAATAGTTATTCTGAAGATAATTTTGTAAATGCTTTTTAGCAAGCTGGACGTTAGGAAAAAAAGTATTGTATTATACAATGTTGAAGATAATGAAAGAATACGTTTTGTTCAAGGATCAACTTACCTATAGGTTCCTTTGCTCTGTGGACTCTCATACTCGATACGTCTGCGTTTATGCTCGTATTGTGGGGAGCCTACAGAGTGTGAACGTGTTCTCGAATGGCTACGAGAGCGGTGACGCCTCCTGCTTCGTGGCATCTGTAACACAAACGGGATTTTACATATAACCTTTATAAAATATCATGCTTTTTAGCGTTACCATATTTTATATTTTAATTATATTATATATATATCTATTTAATTACATATATCTATAATTATAAATTCATTGAAAAATACTAAAAATCGAGCTTTTTTAACATCAAAATCTGTTGGAAAACAAAATTAGATATTTTTATGTTAAAAATTAAATAGTTTAAACCCAAAAAGAGCGTCAACTCTACATGGAAAGAACGGTTTTACTGAAGTATTTAAAAATTTAGTCAGATACAGATCAGAAAATAATTATATTGGACCAAAATAATTATGTAGGACACTCAAGCTGTTTGCTAGGATGTCAAAACTTTTTGCAGTATTGTCATTATGCTTGAGCGTCCTACATAATTATTTTGGATGGTCCAACATAATTATTTTCAAATCTGTATCTGACTCAATTTTGAGATACTTTAGCAAAACCGTTCTTTCCGTGTATAAATAGACAAAAATATTAATTCTAATTAATTACTAAATGCATATTGCCGGTAACTCTTATTACTATTTTCTGCATAAAATACTGCATAGTGCAAAGAACCAGACATAAGTACTGGATATAAACAATGTTATTTTAGAAACTTCAGTGAATAGCTAATCTAAACATTCGATATTTGACGAGATTATTTCTAGCTGCTTTTCATTGAAGTCCCTCCATGAAGAGAGGCAGAATAAAAGAGGCCAGTGTGCATAAGCTAGGCGGAGATAGAAAAACGGGCGATAGCGATAGCACAAGCAAGACGCACGTTGTGATTTTAATGTTACCGGTTGTCGTAAAGTCCGCTTGCATTATTTATATGGCACTTTCTATACTCTCTTAGAGCTTCTTTACATTCGCTCCATTTTAAGTGCAGAAAATATAAGAAGCATATGCCGCACGAGCAAGAAAGGATCGATTCTTTCCCCCCCCCTGTTGTCCGAAGAAAACAGTTGCGTCTATATAGTAACGTCTGTTAAGCTAATTTAATTTCCATTTTCTGCCCATATTGTAGAAAACAATATAAGTCTGGAAGAGAAAAAACTTCTCTAAACGCTTATTAATCCAGACATTTGATGCACACATAATTCGGTTTATAGAGATTATACCCAATATCAATTTCTAGTGCCAATCTTGATTTCTTATTTTATCGATTTTTATTAATGTGGATTACTATTTTAATATCATAATGTGACAATCTTAATCGTTAATGGATAATTCTTTATTTCACTAATAGAAACAATAAAAAAAATATATATTTAGATTCTGCAAAGCAAAAACACAAGATACAAGATTAAAAAGATATAAAATGTGGACAAGTCCATAAATTACCTTTCCAGAAACAAAATAATTCCTTTGAAATATTTCTTTACATTTCTAACAGTTAAAGGACTTAACATTAATTAAAGGGAATACGCTGCATGTTACAGATATAATATTAATCTAGACAATGGATTAGTTAATCCCACACACCGTTGACGTAACCGAGCCATCATGCGTGCGATTGCAATTTTAGGTCTGTTCGTTTTCGCTGCACTTCTGAGAACCAGTGCAATAAGTTAGAATGAAACAAATATTATGGGCCGGTATCACCATCTTCGATTAACGTGATCCTCCGATTAAACTCACTCTTCGTCTCTCTCTAACTGAACAATTAGAAAGAGACGAAGAGTGAGTTTAATCGGAGGATCAAGTTAATCGGAGATGGTGATACCGGCCCATTAAGACTCAGACACAATGAAAGGAATAAGGAACAAGGAATTAAACATAGGGAATTGGGATGTGGAAGAAGGAAGAAGGAAGATATTTTCCTTCTTCCTTCTTCCACATCCCAATTCTCTATGTTTAATTCCTTATTCCTCTCATTGTGTCTGAGCCCTTATCTTTCATTCTGACTTATTGCACTAGTTCAGAAGTGCAGCGAAAACGAACAGGACCTTTTATGAAAATGAGGTGCGACGAAGAGATGAGAGAAGGTAGGTACGTTCGATAAAGCCGACAAACGCGAACCGAACGGGCGGCATTATTCGGAGCGCGAGTTTCGCGGAGTCGAAAGAGAACGATACGCGGCAACTTCGTGCGATACGGACGCCGAGAATAAGAGAGTCGCCGAGGGAGCCGAAAGTCGAAACCCGGAGAGTCATTATGCCGGTGCCATACTGCGTGTACTTACGTTGGGAAGGCGGAACAGGCTCACTTGATCCCAAATGAAATCGAAGACGGACGATATCCAGGAGCGTGAGGATGACGCTTGCGGTATGACACTGTTTTTCGACAACCACGTGGACATCGGCTCAAAAAATTCTGCAAAACGTGGGCAGTCGCATTCGTGAGATCGTCGCAGAAACCGCTGTACAAATTAGCCCACTCCGCGAAAAGAGGGGGGAGAGGAGAGGCGAAGAGGGGAAGCGGGGGCAGGGAAGAAGGGAGAAAGAACGAAGAGATCAGCGCAGGATACTCAGGAACAAGATAACGAGACAAGTGGCGTCTCTCTTTCCGTCTCCTTCTCTCCAAATAGAACCGCGCATCATTCGTGTTGCGTCACACCTACCGTGATCGAGACTCGAATGACTCGAATGACTCGAATCGCGCGCGTGTAATCACGATTTCTCCAGGCGGGTGTTACGAGCGGTCCCGCCAAAACGACGCGTACGCGACGCGGAAATCGCTCCGGAATTCGCGATGACGAGGGAGAGATGATGCGACATGTGAAGGCATGCGAACGGCAGTGCGGCTGGGGAAAAAATTGGATTAGTGCCGTGAACATAGGCGCGCGTGTGGCTTCGCCGTCTGGGGGGATCGATGATGGCGCATCGCGCCTCGGAGGAGGCATCTTGGCGTACCGTCGACGGCGCTCGCGAACGGAGGATCGGAAACGGGGAAGCCGCGTGCGGCGACGTCGCGAATAGCGACGCGCGTGCCTTTCGTCGACCGGGCGGCTCAAAGCGAAATGAAAAGCGTGCGGGGATTGCGCGAGGAGGACGCAGACGGTACACCATAAGGGGGGGACCTTCCGAAGCATCGGCGGCCATCTTGAAATTACAGAAGAGTGCACCAAAGCGCGATGCAGCATACACGTACAGATCCCAGTCGAGTATCACACGCAGATTCGTTAGTCACGTCACGAGCTGGATGCGGGTTATGTTATGGAGTGCGGACTTACGTCAAATAGGCAGAATAGGCTCGCTTGGTCCCAGAACTGAACCCACTAAACACAAGAATGCCCCAAGACCACCGACAGTGTGCGACGTACGACAGTGTTGTGTGACAACGGCACGACGTGGGACTTTGGATCGATGCGATTGGCGAGACCTCTCCGGCTCTACCCGGCGATTGTCGGCGAGCTCAGGACCGGCTCTATTGGCTTTTCCGGCACTGGGGCCCATGCAGTGTCAGACGCACAAAATTCGACAACACGATAAACTGCCCATAATGACCGTCTATCAACGACATCGCAACGCATACTCCATACATTCAAGGGCGTCCGCAGGATTTTTTCCAGGGGGGGGACATGATTCAAAATATTACTTCCAGAATTAGAATACTTATAATTTGAAATTTATACACCTTTTAAAATTATAATTCTATGAATTAGGGCAAAGATCGGCAAGGTTAGCACAACTTTGTCTTTCCTTTATTCAAAGGGAGAGCAATTGCTAAATTTTTTGCTGATTCCAGGGGAGGGCAAATGCCCCCTCTTGCCCCCCCCCTGCGGACGCCCATGCATACATTAGTTTATTTATAAAAAATTGCAACGTATAGTTTGCGAACGATACTAAAGCGAAAATCTAGAGAATCATTAGTGGAACGTAAAAGTTCGTAAGATTTCGCGGTAAGAAAAACTTCTTCTCGACAAATCCAGTGACAGCAGAAAAAAGATTTTATTCATGTTAAAAATAATATTAAAAAATATTAGAAAAATGATTGCACGTTGATTATTTCTAAAGCATCGCGAACTCGCACGCTCTGATGACTTGCAAGCTTATGCTTTTTTTATTTTTTATATAAAATCAATCCTCAAAAAAAGGTAATTCTTAAGTTCCTTAATTTTTTCATGACTCTGCTGTCTCTTTGCTTAATGCTCCAATCTGCCACTAAATTGCTTCTAAAGACTTGTCCGCCCCTGCAAATAGTCGATGACGCACGAAGCAAAGCGAATGCGCACGAAATCGAAGTACTCCGGAATACCGGAAATTCCGATTTAATAGAAAAAAAGTTTCATCTATACATGTACATATTATCGTGCAAATTATTTCTATTGATCGTGGAATAAAATTCTTGATATCAAGACATTTATCACATTAATTTCAATATTAACATTTTTCTGCATGTTTTCCGACCTTGCTTCGTAGAGGCATTATTGATGAATATGGTCTATATTCCTACTTCTACCTAGATAGAAATCTTAGACTTTTTATCTAAGAAATCATTAAGAATTAGAGAGGTTCGAACGTTTACGAGAGGCATAAAACTATGCTCTCTTTTGTTCAAGGAATTATATAACGTCCACTATCTACCGCAGATAACATTAGTCATAACGATAAATGTACGATTACACACGACGGTTATAAGAAAGCTTCAAGAAATACTTGAAAGTTCAAAGAAATATGTTGCAGACGCGTGTAAACGTATTTTGAGATGTTTGTCCAATTAAAAACTTCCAGAAAAAATTCATTCGCGTACACGTAGAATAATTCTTATAAATAATATATATCAATCAAGAATTTCGAGTAAACACACGTTGTGTTCGAGTACCGCACTTTTACACACTGGTCGCAAAACTCTTGTGTACCTGTCTCCAAAAATATTTCTTAGTTATCCACGTAATGCCTTTCTGCAGCAGCTGCTCTATCATGTGCCAGATCATACTCGACTTCGGCGAAGGCTCACAGTTAGACGGAGGATAAGCGAAAGACGGGCAATGTAAACATGTACTCGATACTCTGCGAGGCACACATAGGAACAAGAGAAAGCAAACCGATAACTGACGGGGTAGCCCTCATAGGTGGCACCACACCGCGAGTGTTGTATGAACGAGAGTATTGTTATCATTCTTTTTTTTTTCACCGTCCCCCGCACCAGCCAGTAGTGGTCACTTGAGAAACTGCGTAAATTTTGAACGGCGAGAGAACGCACGGAAGTCATCTCGAAAGTAGACTTTGCGGCAGGGACGATTGATCCGCACAATCTTTTGGGTCAAGCGAACCGAGCTCAATACGCCGCAGACACTCACGA
Organism: Aphaenogaster floridana; assembly: GCA_003063835.1. Taxonomy (NCBI): domain Eukaryota; kingdom Metazoa; phylum Arthropoda; class Insecta; order Hymenoptera; family Formicidae; genus Aphaenogaster; species Aphaenogaster floridana. Next base: position 4,351 of record NJRP01000228.1, on the reverse strand, counting down.
CATTTCAGCCTATATCAAGACTATGCATTGAAAATTGAGGATTACGAATTGGAGATTATATAGAATGTTGACCGTATTGATCTTCGTGGAAAGGCATATGCAATTTTTAAAAGAAGAAGTCTCGAAAGTAGATACATAATGGCAGTTTTCACCGAATCGCGCAATACTTACTGCGATTGAAAGTATTGGATGTCGCAAAAGAACATTTCGTACAACGCCGTATTGCGTAAGAGAATTATTTCTCGTCCACAAAAATGCGTAGTTTTGCAACGCGATTACGCGCTCACACAGACTTAAAACCGGTCACGAGAGTCACTTATTGTTACGATAGTATGTTTTTACCTCAGTTACTACGCCAAACGAGATGTATTTTGACTGATCATGGGAGAAGTAGTTTGCCGCCGTTGTCGCGATCGCGCCTTCCGGAATCGTCCATAGTTCCCTGCAGGTGTTCTGCAGCAAAGAAGAATTCAAATTGAACTGGGTCGCAACATTCGTCGTATCATGATGAAGCTACTTTGATACTGTGACTAAAGTTTACATTTTGCAATAGATGGAAGATGCCGTGTGACTTCAATTGGATTCAGTTGTCAGACAGTTATTCTACTAAAGCCCGTGACAGACTACGCATTGGAGATTGAGGATTGCAAATTGGAAATTAGAATTTGACTAATCAAAACGAACAGAATGAAGATTAAAATTATCTGATTGGTCAAATTCTAATCTCCAATTTGCAATTCTCAATCTCCAATGTGTAGTCTGACACAGGTTTAAAGGCACATGGATTTCAGAAAAAGAAAAGATAGATATCTTAACATTCAAATTAACGTATTACCTTTACCGGTAGAATGTACCACGACTAACAAACAAGTGGGAAACGGAAAATATTTTACGATATAAAATGTTTCACCGCTACCATTTATATAGAAAAATTACGCGCGATTACGAAAGAATAAATCTTCGTTCGGTCGACAGAACGTCGATATCTGGTACGAGTGCCAGCTCGATTGTCTCGCATGCGAGACCACGTGACACGCATAGACTTGCGCCAAAACACGTAGCTTTCGTAGCACGTCGGAGTAAACGAGATTGAAATCGAATTACATCGATAATTTGGGTTAATTGTATTCTCGGTTAATCACTCGTTACTCGAGCTATCGCTCTATTATGCAGTAGCAGAAGAGGGTTAACTGGGGAGGGTTAGATCTCTAAAAATGACGTCGTGACCCAGAAGGGGATGACCAGACGTGCGCGGGCTACCTGCACAGCGAGACACGGCCGACTGGCACAACTGGTCCAATTTGTCAAGCAACGGGGCATACCGCGAACACCCCTCGGAGACAGTCTGAGGAGGGAACGCAGCGCGGTGCTTGCACACATCGTAATCGCGCGCGCGACACTCACCAGGAATACTTGCTGTAGGTAGTGCACCCCGTCGTCGGGGTGCGCCTGCGCCGCCGTCGCGGTGGAGCTCACCCCGAGTACGACATGCGGACATTTCGACGTCGGGTGAAGGTCGACGTCGGGTGGCCCGTCGGGAATTTTGGTATCCATTGTACAAGTCGCTCCGAGTCCTAAAACAGTCTTCTGTGCGCCGGCGAGGGAGAGAGGGAGGAACAACGGAACGTTCGCCATGTAAGATCGTTGCGCTGCTACGATCTCGCTATGATTGAAAGACTATATACGCTAGATTACGCGGGCTTACAGATCGAAAGGCATCTGTGGACCGGAACGTATGCCCGACGGCAGCGGCCGCGAGAAATCGCCGACGAAGACCTAAGTCGTGTTCCTGTCGCTCTCTCGAATTTTGGGTGTCTCTGACGTATGATGCGCTTAACGCGAGAACAAGCCACGCTCAACTATCGCACTTTATGTTGGCAAATTCGGTTGATTGTATCAATGGGGTGGTATCAATGCACATATACACAAAGTGTATCACATACAAATTAGCGTAGAAAGATATTTACACGGCAAACATTACGGATAAATTGACATGATGTTCAATGTTCTTCTTTTTTGACGTAGAACTACGTCTTTCCCCGAGGTAGGGGGTACCCTCGCGTGAATGGATGCAACGAAAACATGTCACACTTTGAACGCTTAAGTATATCTTCGCAATTAATAATCGTAGAATAATAAATAATATCTCATTAGATATAGCTTGTAGAGTCCCATAATAAAACTTGTTTCAACCCTCCATCCCTTAACTTAACCCTTCGATATAGTAGCGTTAGAAAGTTAAACTAAATTTCTTGTGATTTTGTTTCGCTGCACGTCGTTTTAACGTTGATAATTAGTGAATAAATCGTTGGCAAAGCGATTAAAGGATCGTTGGTATTGAACCCACACAGCACACTTTATCCTGAGGATATCCCAGAGTGATCCGGATGTCTAATTGGACATAATGCGATCCCATGGAGATCCTACGGTTATTGAGATATATAATTGGACATATTGCGATCCCTCGGATATCTAGTGGATATCGCAATATCGTGTGCTGTGTAGGAATTTGGTTAGAATTTGGTGTCTAGAGGTATTAATACTTCGAATTCGATGTCTACATGTTCCAGGTCGCCGACGACGAGGACCAGAGCGTGCTCCGTAGTTTTGGTGTCTAGAGGTATTATTACTTCGAATTCGAGGTCTACGTGTCCCAGGGCGCTGATGACGAGGTATAGTTAGTGCGCACTGTAGTGTGCGGTGTTTAAATGCATTAATACTTCGAAGTCGATGTCTACGTGTCCCAGGTCGCCGACGACGAGGTCCAGAGTGTGCGTTTCATAGTTTTGTTGTCTAGAGGTATTAATACTTCGATTTCGATGTCTACGTGTCCCAGGATGCCGATGACATGATCCAGATAGTGCGCTCCGTAGTTTTTGGTGTCTAGGTGTTCTAATTAATGAAATTCGATGTCTTTGTCGTGGGACACGTAGACACGGAATTCGACGAATTAGAACACCTAGATACCAAAAACTAAATCGTGGACAATCGTATCCCGCTTAGAAATTAATGAAAAATGTACGTATGGTTGATACGTGGTAATTAATAGAATATCATCTCTTGTCAGTCGGGTCGACTTAAAAATTTATCACATATGTTAATGAAAAATGTTCATGGGAGTGCTGATGTCAAATTTTTCCTAATTTTATAATTTGGTCATAACTTTTTTTTTGAACGATGGGCAAACGAAAATGTTGGGTGGACAAACGTGGACAAATCGTGGACAATCGTATCCTGCTTAGAAATTAATGATAAATGTTCATGGGGGTGATGTTATCAAATTTTTTCCAATGTTTTAATTTGGTCATAACTTTTTTTTTAACAATGAGCAAACGAAAATGTTGGGTGGACAAACGTGGACAAATCGTGGACAATCGTATCCTGCTTAGAAATTACCCACACAGCACACTTTATCCTGAGGATATCCCAGAGTGATCCACATGTTCAATTGGACATAATGCGATCCCATGGAGATCCTACGGTTATTGAGATATCCCTCGGATATCTAGTAGATATCGCAATATCGTGTGCTGTGTGGGTAATGAAGAATGTTCATAGGGGTGCTGATGTCAAATTTTTTCCAATTTTTTAATTTGGTCATAACTTTTTTTTTAACGATGGGCAAACGAAAATGTTGGATGGACAAACGTGGACAAATCGTGGACAAACGAATGCCACCTGAATTTTATAAAAATTTACATTTCGGGGCGCTGATGTCAAATTGGGAAAAAATTTGACATCAGCATCCCCATGAACTTTTTTCATTAATTTCTAAGCGGGATACGATTGTCCACTATTTGTCCACGTTTGTCCACCCAACATTTTCATTTGTCCATCGTTCAAAAAAAGTTATGATCAAATTAAAAAGTTTGGAAAAATTTGACATCAGCACTCTCATGAACATTTTTCATTAATTTCTATGTGGGATAGGATTGTCCACGATTCATCCACGTTTGTCTACTCAACATTTTCGTTTGTCCATCGTTAAAAAAAAAGTTATGACCAAATTAAAAAATTTGGAAAAATGGAAAAAATTTGATATCAGCACCCCGACATGCAAATTTTTATAAAATTCAGGTGGCATTCGTTTGTTCACGATTTGTCCATGTTTGTCCACCCAAAATTTTCGTTTGCTCACTCTTCAAGAAAAAGTTTTGATCAAATTAAAAAATTGGAAAAAATTTGACATCAGCAATCCTCATGAACATTTTTCATTAATTTCTAAACAGGATACGATTGTCCACAATTTGTCCAAGTTTGTCCACCCAACATTTTCGTTTGCCTATTGTTAAAAAAAAGTTATGACCAAATTAAAAAATTGGGAAAAATTTGACATTAGCATCCTGAAATG
>NJRP01000227.1:312480-331656 GCA_003063835.1 Aphaenogaster floridana | reverse complement strand
AGATTGGTAAAATCATTTTTTTTAGTTTTAAACTGTTTGGGCCAATTTCACCAACCACGGTTACCTTAACCGGCCGGTTATTCCATTGGAATTGACCAATCGCATTTGTTAATTTTGCTTAACGACAAATGCGATTGGTCAATTCCAATGGAATAACCGGCCGGTTAAGTTAACCGTGGTTGGTGAAATTGGCCATTTGTTAGAAAATCGACGGACTACAGATTCGAGGATTCTAGAATCGCGATGTCCAGGAACACTCCGAGGATTATTATTAATAGATTCTTAAAATCGAATATTCCAAGTCTCCGGTTACGAAGATCCTAGAACCCGGGAGATGAAAAATTCCAAGTGGATGATAATATCTGATCGTTATATAACATTTACGCGTCTCTCGAGAGGATGACCGTTGTACTTGCGACTGTTTAAGATCCCCGAGGATTCACGTTAACCGAAACCAAGCGCTATTATCGAGACGGGTCTACACTCCGAAGGGACTCGGGAACAAGTCCCGATTCCCTTCGAGATGGAGGGACTCGCGTCGCGCCGAACGCTTAATCAAGTCCTTCAGCTCGCGCTTTCGTTTCCATTCACGAAACAGAAAGCCCCCCCCCCCCCGGCACTGTGGTGTGCCGTGACATTTTCCACGTAGTTCCGCATCCTCGCTTCTACGCCCCTAAACGGTCTAATCGACGATAATCGCAATTACGGAGCGAAAAGAAGTGCAAGGGAGAGCGGAGGGGAACGGTCGGTCAGACGGGAAGAGGTGGAGGGGAGAGAGGGAGGGAGAGAAGGAGGGAGGATGGCAGTTGCGGTTTTTCAAACGTAATTTAATTGTACTTACTTCCGCGTTGTGGAATCTGTGCAGCTGAAAGCAGAAAAAAAAGACCGATGTTAGTCAGTGGGAACGTGGCTGAATGTCGCACGACCTTTCTCTCTTTTGTCTTTCTTTCTTTTTTTTTTTTGACAGGTCGTTGTTATCTTTTCTTTCGCTTCGTTTTCGCGTCCAAGACAGATATACATTAATAGGGCAATAGGTACGTAACGTAGCATGTACACAAGTCATTATATAGGAAGGAACTGAGTTGCATACACGAACTCCAAACTTAGAGCTACTGGTTGGCTGGTAATAAATCATACATATCACTAAGGGGGTACGAAAAGGGCAGGGGGGTGGATGCAAGTGTGTCATAAAGATGCGCATTCTCTCTTTCATATATGGGGGAGAGGGGGAGGGGGGACGAGAGGGGGCGGGATGTAACGCTCCGCTGGCGCGAGAATCCGCGGATCCCCTCTTGATTCCGCGACTCCTCTAGGAGCCTTAAGCTCATGTCACACTACGCACTACGAACGCGATTCGGACAGCGAATCGTTGATATGGTCAAAGATCCAGATTGCGAATCGCAGAATATGTGATTCTCTATTTCTGCCGTTCTGCGATCCGCGACATGCAATCCGAATTCGACTCGCGTTTGCAATGCGTAGCGTGACACGGGCTTTAAGCTTCAAGCTCGTGTCGCACTACGCATCGGAGATTGAGGATTGCGAATTGGAGATTAGAATTCGACCAATCGGATAATCTTAATCTTCATTCTCTTCGTTCTGATTAGTCGAATTCCAATGTCCGATGCGTAGTGTGACACGGTGCTTTACGGGGGGGAATTCCGGGATTCGCGAGTCTCGAGGATCGTCCCCGCGGCGCCCCTCCAGGATCCGAGAATTCGCGGACTCGGGAACACGCGTTCGTGGGAATTCGATTCCGCGAGTCCGCGAGAGCATCCGAAGATCCGGAGAGCGGTCGCGGGGGGCGGGGGGCGGGGACAGAGTCCGTGGAGCGAGTTTCGTGTTTGTCTTTCTGTATGAGAGCGGAATAGTAAATGTTGTTTCATTGTTGCTGGGCTGGAGAGAGAGAAGTATATATGTATACATATATATATATATATACATACACATATATATATCATCGGTGGCGTTTTAATGTGATCTGAATGACGTGTCGGTGTGTGCCGAGTAAGCGACTTGATTAGTCGGTCGCGAATCAAATTTTCATCCGTCAACGATCGCGGCGTGAGCGGACGGTATTTAAACGTGTACGTGATGCATGTATTCACCGCGCGCACACGCGCGAGAGACGAAAAATCACGACGGTCCGGCGCCGTCGTCGCCGCGCGCGCGCGCGCGCGGGATTCGTTATGCATCACCGTCGGAATTAAGCAGATCTGGGTTATTCAACCGGTTGGTCCTTAACGATGCATACAAATATAGTCCGATATCGGCGACAACCAATTTTATTCACGCTTCTTGCGCGCATTCCCGATTTCCCCGCCGCTCGAGCGGCACACGTTATAATTAAATTGTGAGCTGACGGCTCCTATTAATTTGTAAGTACCGATACCGGCGGGAGAATCGTTGACTTCGCATTAAAGGCGGGGGGGGGGAGGGAAAAAAGTGTCGGCGGTCCTAAATTACAGCACACACATGTGCACTCGCGCAGACACACGCACACAACACACACGTGCGCGCGCGCACGTACACACAGAAATGAATACATAATAATTGATCACCAGGCCGCACCAAATTGTTAATAGCCATTCGAACGTAATAGTCCTCCATTCATCTATGAAATAACTATATTTTGTCGTTTCGAGTTTAATGGCCCTTGCCGATCGATAGGTGGTGATTCTCGGTTATAATAATAACAACGACTGCGTCGTTTTCAATTTGACCGTAAAATTAGTTCGAAATTGGAAATGATCGTCTCGCGACTTTTCGCGTTGCGCGACGCGTCCTTCCCTTCTCTCTCTCTCTTTCTCTCGTCTCCTTTTCAATTATGTAAATTTAAAAAAAGAGAGAGAGAGAGAAAGAGAGAACACGGGAAACAGAGCGAAACGGTTTCGCCGCTCTGTTCGCCGCGTCCATTCCTCCCCCTTCCTCCCCCGATGGGATATCGATGGGGGATACGTCCAATTGGAGGGATGTTATATTTAAGATCCATTTGCTCGTCCGAGCCTTTTATTGAATTTTTAAAACCCTTCGAGATGATCCGGGGAGCGATTTAACCCCTTCGCGGGACGAAGGCGGCCTCGTTCGAGACGGCACACACATAAACGCGCGTTTCACGCTTCCTCTCTTTTTTTCTCTCTTTTCCACTTCAAATAAATCATCTTGATATTTATTTATAAAAAAATAACGGTACTCGGCAGGACGAGAGACTCGAGCAAAGTTTAAATAATAACTCTCGAATACGGAAGCCACGCGGAAACTAACGAGAAATATAGAAAAATGATCGTGGAGAAATAAGAGAAACGCGCAAAAAAATCTCCTTCCTTTGCTGCCGCTCGTGAAGGGCTAATTTCGCAACGTGGCGTCGGCCGAACGTTCGCGGACGGGCGGGTGGGAGGGGGGAGGGGGTGGGAAGGGGGTCGGATGTCGATCCGCGTCGCGAGAAATGAAACGTCAGGGATGGGCTCGCGCGTGTCGCCGACACGATCGCGGAGGGCAAAGGTCGCGGATTCGAATGGGCGCCGTCCGCCGGACGGTCCGGTCGGTCGGTCGGTCGGTCGGTCGGTCGGTTCGCGAACGCCGTCCCGGATAAACGCGAAAGGCAATCGCGTGCCATTAGCAAGCGGCCGATAACGGGTGAAAGGAGCGAGCTGGAAGAAAAAAATTGCACGAGAAAATAGGGACAGCTTCGGCGCGAGGGTGGGGGAGGGGGGAGGGGAGATGGGCGAGAGCAGTAAGGGCGAGCGGATGGGACGAGATGGAAAATTGACGCGTTCATTATTGCCCGGAGCTTTGGGAGCGGAAAACAAAGAGAAAGAGACAGATGGAGTGAGAGCGAGGGAGAGAAAGTGGGGTAAAGGGGGACAGAGAGAGAGAGAGAGAAAAATAGAGGAGGTCGCGAGTCACATCGGTGATCGACTTGTAAGAGCCACGAGGCACTTTGTGCGCCTCTTCCGGCAATCGAGACGATTTATTTATCCGACGATGACAAATCTATTACGAAACCTACACGAATCTATAACGAAAAATTTGAAATTAAACCCCCCTGGAATCGCGTATTTCTAAACAGTGGAATTTTCCTTTTTCGTTCTAAAATAATTTCTAAATTTTTTATTTATATCGGAATTACTTCTAATACGCTGGATACAACGCAAATTCTTTCAATCGTTTCTAAAATATTTTTTATTTATTTTTATTTTTATTCAGCAATTAATGTGCTATAATTATCTTTTTTTGTTATATTATTGTAATTGTAATGTAATGCTATATAATTATCTTTCTTTGTTATATTATTGTAACGGATATTAACATGAAAAAATTAATTTGAAAGGAAAGTTCGCAAATACTTATTTGTAAAATTCTTTAATTTAATCATTTGTGTTCTATATAAATTTGCGCTTAAGAATGAAGTGGCCAAATTGCTGGCCAAATTACCGACGTGTCTAATGAAATGCGGTCGAATTATCTCGTTCTATCAGTGGTACAATATTCATATCTGTCGTTGTATCGCGCGTAATTTCACTTTAGCACTTTAATCGAAGATCATATATTTGGAGGACACGAGTTGTGAATACGGTCGGAAATTGCCAACAAATTAGAATAAAAGAGAGAGAGATGAAATGATTGCTCGTGTTGTCGATTCTGCCAAATTATTGCATATTATTGAGAATCGATTGCGGTGCGAAATGCGAAAATAAAAGTCTCCGTCGCGATTCTGCCGTTCTTAAATTCTCAGGAAGAATTACAGGAAAAGACGTATCAACGGCGTTTTAAATTGGCGTTTAAGTAACATTAATAATAATTAACATATAATAGATTGTAAGACGACTTGACTGGCCATAGATGGTATTCTATTTATGGCCAGTCAAGTCGTCTTACAATCCATTATACGTTAATTATTTACTGGCGATTTAGGAAAATTAAAGTTTCTGGTTATTAATAATTAATTCCAAGAATTATATAATCCCATTTCGTGCCTTATTAAGGATTACAGTTTAATGTGCACCGTCGCCGATATCTTTCAAAATTTTCGAGACCCGATCCACGTTCATTAGCCAAATCCGAAAGCGAGGATTTTATTCGTAAATTTTGCCATTCGTAACTTTGTTCCCTACACTGAGAAAAAAGTGTTTGGTATTTATGACTATAATTGCATAGTAAAATAATTATGGTTAGGTGCACCATTTTTATAGTAATTACTGCTATAATGTTAGTAAAAATAACAAAAAAAGAATTACAAATACCATATAATTTAACTATAATTATTATAGTTAAAAAAGGTTCGAACTATAATAATTAACCTTTTTTAACTATAATAATTATAGTTAAATTACGGTTTTTTGTAACTATTTTTTTGTTATTATTACTAACATTATAGCAGTAATAACTATAAAAATGGTGCACCTAACCATAATTATTTACAATTTAATTATAGTCACAAGTATCATAAATTTTTCTATCAGTGTATGTATAACGCACAGGACATCTTGCCGTTCCTGAAAAGTTTATTCGCTGGGAAATATCCCGACACGACGACTTTCCCGACGCGGTGTCTCGCAAAAATTTGGGGGGGGGTGGAGGGTTGCGTCAAACAGGCGGACGTCAAACTACCCCGATTCACCGTGCCGCGCGATGCATCGCGATAAAGCATTAACGCTTTCGCCGGTCGCCGCGACGCGAAACTCGTCGGAAAATAATTCAGACGGCGTGTACATTTGCACTCTTTCACAGACCCCGCCGAGGGAGGCGTCGGGCAAAAATTCGACCGAGGAGACCGTGCAAAATTCAAGCGAGTTCGCCAAACGTTATCTTAATTCGAGATTTAACTTTTCAAGAGGTATCGTATAAAATCGGCGATCTCCTCCCTGGAATTTATTTCGATAAAATCGATCTCGGGTCCGAATGAGAAAAAGGGGGAAAAAACCACGAAGTTAAGGACGGGTCGTTGGATTTTAAATTGCGTTTAGTTGGAATCGACGTCGGGGGGGTGGAAAGACGAGTTTAAAAATACCCGAGCTAGAATTAGGGAAACAATAAAATCGAGGGTGTACCACGGCCGGAGGGTGGGTCGGCATATATCGGGTGAGTTTGTCAACGACGCGGTCGCTTTGACGAACGGCCCCGTGCAACAGCGGCCAATCAGACCGCGTGAAAAATCTGATGGAGTACGTGCGCGCGCGCGCGTCGGTGGGGCTTAATCGAACGTGGTTCAAAGTCGACGACGATGCACCCGTGCGATCCGCGCCGGTGTGCGTACACGTGTGTATGTGTGTGTGTGTACACGTCCTGCACACGTGCGCGCGTTGCATACGGACGTAACAGAAGCGGAAGTGACGGCGGGGATGCTCCCGATGCTTTGTGCTCGCCGGAGAGACGGTGCCTCGTTCGAACAGTGCGCCGCGACAAGCTTCACGTGGGTCAAAAGGGTCGCAAAATGCAACCTCTCGTCGGAAGATGCGCCTCGGAGGAGGACGCGTCCTCGCCCCCCGCCCCCCACCCCACCGCCCCCCCGTCGGCACGTTCCACCGTTAATTTCAAATGCAGCCCCAGTCGCGGATTTAATTTGCAATCGAGGGGGGGGGGGCGCGGCTGCGTCGCCGTCCCCCGGGGAAACTTCGAGGGGCACGGGGAGGGGGAGGAGGATTACTACACGTATTATAAACTCGCGCCCTTATGAATTTCGTAATGTTTATTCTCGAAAAGATAGCCGCTGGAAAGCAGCCGCGGTTTGCCGAAGTAATTATTGAAGGTAAATTTCGCTATCGAGTGGCCGCGCCGAGTGGTTCGACTTGACTCGAGAAGACGTCAGCCCTCGAGGGCTAATATACCCGGGGGGTGATGTAGGTAGCCGGGGCTAACCGGCCCCGCGGATTGCTTCGTTTTCCAATCAAAATCGAGTTTGTCACTCGAGGGTCAGACCGGGGAATGGGGGAGCGGAGGAGGGGGTTGGACGAGGGGCGACGGACGGTGGGCACGTTCACCCACATACTCGAGAGCGGAGAACTCGAGCCGCGCTGTTTGGAATAACTCAAGAATGATTGCGATCTCGTTCCCGAGCGAGGTACCCCGTCCGTTGGCGTCACGTGGCCCCAATAGCCCCTTGATATATATATAATAAAATAATACACGCACGCGGGACACCCTCCACCCCTCGTTCCTCGGTTATACACGGTGTCTCCGGGCTACCTTCCGGCGACAGACTGAACTGAAAAGAATGGCGATTGTCCCGATATCAAGCTAGATCAGGATCTCGCGATTTGTAATTCGTGGCGAGTGAGGGCGAATGATAAACTCTGTTATTTTAAGCATCGTCCGAGATGTCGAGATTACAGCACATTCGCGCGACAGCTCTTTACGAATTCTTCGAGACTGCCATGTTGAAGAATTTTACAATTTTTATGTAATCATAAATCGCTAACGCGACTTAAAAATTCTCCTCTAAAATTGACGTATCCTTTTTCACTTTATCCTCCTCGTAATTAATTTTGAATCCTCTCGCCGTGTCCGATAATTTCGCGACATAATACCGACAATATTTTCGACAATAAAGCGTTAAATTCGACTCGCGCTTTCTTTGTGCAACGGCGAAGATCACTCGTCAGAAATCTAACGATCCCGCTCGCGGTGCTCATCGCCGATCGGTGTCCCGTCGCTTCGCTCGGAGGCCCCGCGTTCCGCGGCCGCGCGGAGTCCGGTTTCTTTCGGATTTTCTCGCTTCGTCGAGATTTATGGCGGCGATTCGATTTTATTGCTTATTGCCCGGCGCGCCCACCGCCGCGCCGGCCGGCGATATTCGCGGTGTCCCATTTCGCGTTCCTCCCCTTACACCCACCCCCACCCCCCGATCCATCCCCTCGGTGTCTCCAATTCTTTTTTCTCGTTCCTCGGGCGGAAAGGGCGGAATCGACAATTTCGGAGATGACGCTTTATTCCCGGCGGCGGAGATTACCGCGCGTTTTATTTAAATTCGCAATGAAAATACAAATACGTGCGATCTTTCGTAATTTCGAACGGATATATAGTTATTCCACGTGAGGAATGGAGCGGACAGCTCTACGATTGTTACAGCGCGCGAGAGGCCGATCTGAAAGTAAAATAAAATCACACATCTTCACGGAAAGAACGGTTTTGCTGAAATATCTAAAAATTTGGTCAAAAACAGATCTGAAAATAATTTTGTTAGACCACCAAAAATAATTAAGTAGGACACTTAAGCATGATAATAATGCTGCAAAAAGTTTCAATATTTTAGCAATTATTTTGAGCGTCCTACTTAGTTACTTTGATATAACATAATTATTTTCAGATCTGTGTCCGGCCAAATTTTTAGATATTTCAGCGAAACATTCTTTTCGTGTTCCATATTGCATACACGCACACACACACACATACACATGCTGCCTGTTTAAAAACTCTTATCTGGGCAACTTATATTTATAACGCAAACAGGCAAGCAGGGTCCATCAGACCCCTAATTATTCTATTAGTTATATATATAATATATAAATTAATGCATTAAATAGAAAATAAATAATACAATCAATGCATCATTTTTTAGAAAAATAATATTAACCCTAGAAGGCAAATGTGGGTTCCTTGTCACCCCAAATGAAATTCAAACTACGCTTCTGAAGTAGCCATGATACACTTTCGGGTCCAGACCCATACCATAATTCAAAAAACAACATGTTATATACAACATGTTATATACATCATCGTTTTCCTCATTAAAAAACGAAGAAAATGCATTATTTAACTATTAATTTACTGCTGATAGAATGAGACACCCGAGAAGTTTGGGGTGCCGTACCACCCTACTTTTGCCTTTGAAGCTCATCAAATTCAGTTTTGCCTTCTAGGGTTAAAATAGACGAATTTTACAAATGTTAAAACTATAAATTTTTAAAATAATTAAATTTAATTTTTAAGGCTTAATAGAATAACAATCACAATTATTCAAGAGGGCTAATGAGCCAAGCCAGTTGTTCGTGCTAATATTATTATATTCTAAAACAAATCTTCATGAACAATTCGTTAGATAGATCGTTGAGCAAATCGTTGAACAATTCGTTGAACAAACGTTTCGACCTTAACTTTGGTCATCCTCAGTGCGATGGTAATTATAAATCAAGGTAAATTATATTTGACAACTGCAGGTGATAATTATAAACATACAATTAAATAAATAATAAATTAATTAATACATAACTTAGAAGCAATCTCTTTCGCAACGACGATCTCTATTTAGCAATAATTTCGGAAATTTACATGTCTTACTGATATTTGTCGGTCGCTTGTTCATTCGCTTACAGATGTATGTGATAACTTGATAATCGTCAAAATGGATAAAAAGTGGAGTCTCTTGGATAGGTCAGTTGTCATTGTCCCGATCGTCATTTTAGATTCTAGTGTATTGGAAGACAAAAGACATATATGTATAGAAGATAAACATGCATAAAGCACACGTTAACTAATTAAAATTTTACTAAGCATTTTAATTAGTTAATGTGGCTTTATGCATGTTTATCTTTTATACATATATTTTTGTCTTCCAATACACTAGAATCTAAAATGACGATCGGGACAATGACAACTAACCTATCCAAGAGACTCCACTTTTTATCCATTTTGACGATTATCAAGTTATCACATACATCTGTAAGCGAATGAACAAGCGACCGACAAATATCACACGTAAATTTCCGAAATTATTGCTAAATAGAGATCGTCGTTGCGAAGGAGATTGCTTCCAAGTACTTATGTATTAATTTATTTATTATTTACTTAATTGTATGTTTATAATTATCATCGCACTGAAGATGACCAAAGTTAAGGTCGAAACGTTTGTTCAACGAATTGTTCAACGATCTATCTAACGAATTGTTTATGAAGATTTGTTTTAGAATATAATATTAGCACGAACAACTGGCTTGGCTCATTAGCCCTCTTGAATAATTGTGATTACTATAAATTTTGTTTCATGTACAAGAAAAATTGCTTCTAGGTCTAACGGACCCTGCTTGCCCGGATAAAGATTAAGAAAAATCGCGACGAGTTCGAACCGGCGATCGATCGATTTTACATCCTTACGTTTCGCGATAGTTACGAAATCGGCAAATTTTTCGGCACTCGCAGATGTTTGGTGTTTGCTGTTGTTAGTTCACTCGGTATATGTAGCTCGTGAGAGACTCGACGCGCATATTCGATACAGCACGCCCAGGTATCATGAAAAGTTATAAATCAGTCAAATCGCCCGCTACCCGCGCGCGGTTTATTCCGGTAAAGCGATTATAATTCTGCCGGACGCATTTACGACTACGTTAATTACAGATTAACGCGTGGCTCGATCACTAATTCAAGCGCTCAAATATCAGAACGCGCAAACAGACGCGTGACCCGTACGTACTCCGTATGTGTAAATCGTGAAACGGCGAGAATACGTAACTATGCGTCGTTAATACTTACGTGTGTTTGCGTGCACAACACGTCGTGTTGCACCTAAATGTAATTAAACATTATGCATATTTCGTGTAACGTCCGGTTGACCTTAAAGGAGAGAGAGACTGATTGGTGGTGGACCGATTTTCCGCAGACCGTCCTGAATTCACCAGTGGGAAGCGCGGAGGTTGCTGCGTCTTACAAAGCTCGCTCGTGGTTTCGCAATATAGAGAACCTCCGCCTCCGCCTTCTATCGGGGATGTGAATTAAGGGCGGTTCGGAAAGATGAACTTATAAACCTTTACACATACACATTTTTACACTTTACTGTTCACCTGCTGTATGATATACGCGTCGAGTGTATCCAACGGATGGAGTTGTACTTGTATCTGTGCTCGACTTTCTCTCGACACTCATGCTTTGTCTTGTTGAAGGGCGGGGGGTGGTTTCGACTAACAAAATACGGGGCTGGTTTTAGGGCTGAGCAAGGGGGCGGGCGGGCAAGTACTACCTGGCGGGAGGGCTATTTGTCAATCCATTTAACAGCTAAGTAAGGTTGGTAAATTCTCAATAACAGAACTCTAGTCGTGGGGGATTGTCTGGCGGGGGGGTGTTCTGCACGCAGCAAGATGCTCGCGTCTATCGAGACATCGCATTCCCAGGCCAGGCGTCAACAAACCTTCGCTCGCCTGTCGACCATCGATCCCCGGCTTAATCCTCGTCGTCCGAGTTTAAGGACTAAATTTTCCCGGGTGGAAAACATATCGTCCGGTCTCGTCACTCTCATAAACAGACGTCGCAAATTACGGAGATTGACTGACGGGGACGTTAAACGTCACGCGGACGGTTCCGAGAATTTCAGCGTGTCTCGATAATAAGTGCTTCTGGCGCGAGGACCAGTGTTCTCCATATTAAGGTCGTCAGGCGCGCGCAGGGCGGCAGTGGAACACGTCGACGCCTGGCGCGGCGGCAGTTCGTCTAAAGATCACTTTTCCCCGTTGTGGTACGTCTTCGTGTCGTGTTCTAAGGACAAAGACGCGAGAGACAGAGAAGGGCGCCGGAAACGAGGGCGCCGGGGCTCCACGTGTTGGGCGCTCGTCAACGCGCGCTCGTTCCCCGTCCTCGTTTCCATGCCGTAGCAACGTAACAAACAAACTTTCGAATCGCCGTCGTCGGATTCGCCACGAAAGGATCGTGGTCGCGCGGCCCACCGGGTGGGTGTCCGCCGAAGGGCGCGACAGGGCGTCGCGCGCGATAGGGTCTGACGCGAGGCGCAATTTGTGTGGGAAAACCCACGAGGTAGATTAACCTTCAACCTATTGCACCGAACGTAATAACGCGAGATGCAACATTTAGGGCACACAAAAAAAACGTACGCAATAAAATTTAAACTCAAGCGAATCGACCAATCATAAGTTTTGAGTTTTAACATGGCGTTCTTAAGTCTCGATTGTGATTGGTCGATTCGCTTAAGTTTAAGTCTTACTGCGTTACGTTTTTTTGTGTGCCATGGCCCTAAGCTGGCTACACACACTCTGTAAGTCGTAATAGTAAGATTTCGACCAATCGCGTTGCTCGATTCGACCGTCCATAACCTACGGACGACCGAATCGAGCGACGCGATTGGTCGAAACCTTGACTTATGGAAAGTGTGTGTGGCCAGCTTCACCCCGCGAACTCGTAGCGAGTCAAATTCCTCAGTCTTCGTTTCTTTTTTTTTTTTAAATTAAAATTACACTTTCGAGCCAAGCGATTGAAACCTCGTCGAGATGCCTGCCGACAATCGCATTAAACGCACACGAAGGGACGCGTCGCGTTTTGGTAAATGAAAAAAAAAAGAGAAACGAAGGCGCTTGACAGCTGGCGATATCGCGGGATTGTCATATTTCGCATTCGGGCAATATTTCCCGGGCTCGGAAATAAATAAATTGCCTCACGTCAGAACACCTTCGGTCGCTCGTGCCGGTCTTACCGCGCGCGTGTGAAACGTGTGCACGTGTGTGCGCGCGTACGTACGTGTGTATGCGCGCGCGCACTTTTGTGCCCATGTGTGTGTGTGTGTGTGTCTCTTTTGTGTTTGTATGTGCAACGTTACACTCGCGGCGGCAGCGGCGGCGGCGATGACGGCACACAACGCCCTTGTGTTGCGCGCTTGTGGTGGAGCTATTTTTGTTCAGGGACACCCTCGTGGCGGGCGCGCGCGCCCGCACGGTGACCTCCCCCCTCTTTCAGTTGTTTTGAATTATCCCGACTACCCTGCTTCCTTCGCAAAACGTGCGCCCTTTTCGGGTGAATCGACCGACGAGTCCGCCGCGATGCACTCGCACCACCTCGTCCTCGTCGTGCATCGCGGCGGCGGGGCAGACCCGAAGACGCAGAACGGAGGGGAAAACCTTCGTTAGAGTCACTCTCGTGAATTACGTAATATAATATGTATATGTTAGCCATGCAGTATATGTACTACTATAATATATATGATATATATTTATGGAGATATATATATAGATAGAGATATATTGACTGAGATATACAGCCCGGTGGCGTTTTATTGAGAAATTCATCTCTCTTCTCCTCCGAAAAAAACCGACTGACCGGCCGTATCGTCCCCCCCTCCCCCCTCTTTTTGCTTTCAATCTCTCTCTCTCTCTCTCCCTCTCTCTCTCTCTCTATTCTTTCTTTACTCCATAAAAGGCGCTCTCCCTCTCTCTTCCTCGGGCGATGCTACTCTCAATTGCGTTAAACGCGCACCCCTCGTGATTCTCGCAGCTTTCGCCGTAAACGTCACTGTGGTGTATCACAATCTCGGGCGGAGAGAATCACGCGTCTCGAACTTTAACATATTCTCACAGCTTGCAGCGTTTTTCAGAGTCAAAGCTGATCGCGAGGGGTGCCTGCGATCGCAGGGGTGTTTCGGGGATTCCCTTTTGCCGATGTATTTCAACCACGTGGCAAGCGCGTTCTCTGGGCGAATTGTACTTCCGTTTACGAGTACGAGAAATTTGGCTCGCCTCCTCGCAAATAATTTCAGCCGAATTTGAAGTAGTTTTGATATTATCTGCCGTATGTCAAATAATGGCAGATTAGTGAAATTATTTTTGAAAATATACAATTTTGCGTGCGTGCGTGGGTGTGTGTGTGTGTGTGTGTGTGTGTGTGTCTGTCTCCTGATGTACGTGCCTGTGTGTGGGTGTGTGTGTCCCAGCGTGGCTTCGTGCTTACTCCTGATCGAATGAACACATGGATGACGGGATCGATCGTAACCTTCGCAGAACGTGATCGTGACTATCGGGGCTAAAGAACGTCGATTTGTGCACGTCTCCGAGCCGTGATAGCGAGGGCTCATTCATCGTCATTTCGTTCGGCGAGTCAATTTTCTGAATGGAAAAAGGAATCCTTGATGTCGCGAAAATTGTTGCTGCGGTCTGGATAATTCCTGAATAAAGCTCGTGGTTTAAAGTTAACAATGTAAACTCGCAATATTTTCCATTTTCTTTTTTTCTAACACTCGCGACACGTAATCGTTTTCTATTAATATTCCCGTTTTGTGAATCGCGCGGTTTCAAGCGATAACCCCTCTCGCACACAAAAGGAAAGTGAAAAAAAAAGATACGACCGTCATTTTGTGTCATCAGCGTGTTGTGTTATTAGAGTCACGTTTCATCGGCGTGCTAATTCGGCGCGCTCGCGTTGCCGGGAATGCTGGCCGGCCGAAATAAACGGATCCGATTAATCTCATTGTTAATGAAACCGGAAACCAGTACGCTACTTATCGGCAAACCGATACGAATCGTCATGTCGCGTTTTGCCGCAATCTCGGGACGGTTGCTTGAAATACATCGACAATCGTACATCATCATCGTCGGCGGACTGACGCGTCTTCCATGCTGCAGAAAACGTTCACATTTCGTGTTATAGGAAAATTCATTTGAAAAGTCGCCGGTGACGAGGGAAAAGGTCATGCCGAGGTACGGCAAAAAAATATGACGTGCTTTTTTATGCTTTCGTCAATATTAACAGAGAATATCCTGCCATTCTTGCTGTAGCGGAACACGTCGGTATCACAATCGCATGTCGTACAATTTAATTTATACAATTAATAAAAATTATGACATGTGACTAGAAGTAAAAAGATATATATGTGTATATATATATATATATATATATATATATATATATACATATACATATATTAATCTTTGATCTTTTGATAAATGAAGGAGAATGACAAATACGGAGGTACGTATTCCGCGCGTCGAAATTTCCGTTGCAGAAATGATAAACTCGGTAAACAGCAATTATGGTTATGAGGCGTTAAAAATTAATGAAAACGCGGAAACCAATTAACAGCGAGCGCGGCGAGTGCGTTAGGATCAATTCGGTTTTCTCATAGGTCACGGTAATTATTCAATACGCCATTTGCTGCGTTACATCATTCAGCGGGCCGTCATTAACTTAATTATTTGCCATGGCCGATAAATATGTCGTTGCCGCAATTTTCGTGGACCATTTCCCCTCAAGGAAGGGGATATATTGCTTTTTTGCAGAATGGAAGAGCCGCTTGTCCCTCTACGGAAAGATGCACGAAAGAAAATTTTAATTCCTCCCGCGTGAACCCTTTTACGTGGGTGGCATTGTCTCCAACTTGTCTTAATGTCTATCCAATGTCTTTTTTTTATAAATTCCGATTAGAGTAACTGCGATTAATTTAGACTTTACTTCGCTATGATTTTATCTTATTGACGTTAATTCGTGATAAATGATTTCGATGCAAATTTTAATGAAAAATAGGAACTCTTGTCTCTTATTTCAAGTACTCAATGCGCACTCTGTAACGCGATGGAAAACATTTAGATCTTTTCAGTGTTCAAAGGAATTACGTTTATAATTAGTTTAAGAAACTTCTTCAAAGATCCAGCGTACCTTTGCGAACTTGTGGCGCTAAGTAGAACTGTATAATTATAAATAATTCGGCCGAGCGGGTAAATATAGATCATCCGAGAAGGGATGATGCATATTTAATCTCGGTGAGGTATCATCGATAGCCAATACCACCCACTTCCGGTGTCATTCGCAGGGTCGTTCCGATAAGCGCGTGGGTGCGCGTTTTACACTCCGCCCCGTAAAAACCTAACCGACATACTCTCCCCGCGGACTTAATTTTCAACCGGGGAAATTCCGTTGAAAGCGTTAATCGAGGGTAGCGAGAGCCGTGCAAAGTGACCAAGAAACAACCCTGCCAATGACAGGCGGACATTTCACGCCCCTGTCGCGAGCGATCGTGTCCACGTCAAGTCGGATCAATCCGATCGCCCAGTGATTTGCTGCGTGTAATCTCCCCTCTCCCTCTCCCACTCGCTCGCTCGCTCACATGCGCACTCCCTTTCATTCTCTCTTCCACTTCTTCTCCGTGGTCTCTCTTTCCGATTCGCATATTTGGTTTCGAATTTAGAGTGTGGCTGCTCGGTAGTGACGAGGTTACCCGCAAGAATCGCGAGAGCTGGATCTCGCGGGCACGGATTAACCCTTTAACTGGATCCCTTCGTCACTCTTGGTATAACGCGGGTGATTTCAATTTTAACCTGGATTGGGGACGTCAGAAGAAACACGTCTCTTGTTCGCCTCCTCGCGACGGAGAGCTACGAACGCGACCATGAGATTAATCAACAGTTTGTCTTGCACTTTTTTTTCCCCGGATCACGCTTACAGTTGATGTAACCATAATTTCATTTCGATTACTCTGATAAAAATCGAAGAACGAATTTATAAACAGCAATGATGCAATGAACAACAGAGTTGTGAATTAGTTGCGATCTTGGAAGTGATTTTCAGCTGAAGAAACATGCCGCTCGCATTTCGTCTCAAACTACAAATGTACCACAAGTACGACGGGATCGAATGTCACCGAGTATCGCCAAGATCCGTTTGATCGAAATTATAAATGCATAAAAATTACATAGAAGGAAAAGGAATCCAACGAAGACCTTGGCGATACTCAGGACGGTACGACTATCGTATCTGTGCGGTACAGTCTCGAGGCAAAAGGGAGCAGTTGGCGAAAATCGAAAGTTGCGACTGATTTCCAGCTCCGAGTAACATGATAATCGATCAGTGATGTAAGGGACGTCGCGAGCCAGTTAAAGGGCTAAGAAACTGCTTGATCGTTGCCGATTCAATTTGGAATACTTGGGTTCCCTGGTTAATCCTCGAAACAGAGCGTTCGCTTTTCCTCCCTCTTCTCCTTCCACCCGTCGGCCTTTCCTTTCTCCCCCGTTTCCACCCTTCTTTTATTTCTTTTTCTTTTTTTTTTCTCAAACCCTCTCTATCAGTCCGACAGCAGCGACTCGAGCGTCTTCTCAATAAAATGCCTCCGTACGTGTGTCACTTGTCTGGTATATTGTACTTTCCTCATTTTCGGAATTGCTTGTAATGGTTAGTCACATATACATACGACTGGAATCGTTGTCGTGTTGTGGTGGTGTGGCTGTTTGTTGTGTGATGTCTGTTTCTCTTTAATCTAAAGCTTACGTTTAAAGAAGCAGCAGCAAGATACGGTATATATATATATATAATATGTAGGCGGATGGGTATATAGAGGCCATAATCACGTATGTATATATATATAGATATATATGTATATACGGTTCATACAGGTACAGCGAGCGTGCATGGATATTCATTGTATATATGTATATATTTCCCACCCTTGTGAGATTCGCTTGCCTTTTCGAGAGCTGTCGATGCTGGTCGCACAGCTAAATCAACAAACAGAACTCAGTCATAATATATAAATGCAGCCCGCCATCCGCTCGTCCCCTTCCCGCGCTCGTTTTCCGCCGTACGTTATTCCCGATTAATCTTTAATCCCCCCTCGCCACCCCCCCCCCTTCGTACCCTCCCCCGCAACCCTTCCCCGTCGCGCGCGAAGATGCACCTCGCATCGGTCCATCCGTCCGTCCGTCCGTTTTTGACACACGCGCGCGTTTCCGCGATATCCCCGTCCAAATAAATTTGACAAAGGTCACCCGGCGATATTCCCGGCGAAGGGCAATTTTTCGCGAAACGGCGATATCGATCTATCGCGACGACGGTTCCGCGAAAGTGCGGGACACCACCGAACCGAATTTCCCTCGGAGGAGGTTTTACGTCGCGCCGAGGGAAAAGGTCGTCGGGAACGTCGGAGGCATTTCCGCGAGAAGACGGAGGGGGGGAGGAAGAAAGGTCGGGGGCCCCGAGCGCGAGGCCGGGGAGACCCGCGTCTCGCGGAGGACGTGCCGAAGGAAGATGTCCCGCGACCGAGGCCTGCGGTCGCGGGACATCCGTCGACTTCCGGGCACGATTCCACCGAGCGCGATTGTCCCCCCCGGTCTCCGCGATTCGATTCGTCTTCTCGGGGACCCGATCGACCGCGCGGAAAAGTCGCTGCGTACGACGACGACGACGACGACGACGACGCAGCGTACGCCTGCGTCGCGTCGCGTCGCGTCGCGACGCCGCCAATCTTCCGCGTCCCGTCGTTCCTCCGGCTTTTGGATCCTCCTCCCTCGGAAACTTTCGCGCGCGAAAACGTCCGGTTTCTAATTTCCCTCCACGCCGATTTCGTCGCCTCGCTCGAGTGGCGGCTGCATGGAAAAAAAGTTGAAGATGAACAAAAATGCGAGAAAGAGAGGAAACAAACGGTGGATGGTGGGGCAGAAAGAAGAAGAAGAAGCTGCGCCTATAAAACGTTGACATATAATATCTGTACATATGCATGAGGTCGATCGATCGATTCATCCATCAGTCAGTCAATCGAAAGCAATTGACGAAAGGACTCAGCCGGGCGATCGGGGATGAGGGAGCGAATCAATGGGGGGGAGAAAACGAACTGACTGAATCAAAAACGCAAAGGCAAGTCGTGTTAAATGTCATCGGCAAAGTATCTTTGCGTGAGTAGAGAGAAGTCCGCAAATCTTCCGGGAAAAAAAAAAAAAAAACGAAACGTGAGGGGAAAAAAAACGGTATTCGATATTTTTCGTCAGGGCGATATTCGATTATGTAGAATCGCGTTTTACCGAGAGCCAATTCTGTTCAAAGGAAACAGCAGCAACGTTTACTAACGGATCCTATTTTCCCCGCGTGGCATTTTTACCGTCGCCGCTTCGACAGGCTCGACTCGCAATAAAAACGCGACGTTTCTCTCGAGACGTGAATTTTGATATATTTCCAACTTTAAGAAGCGATTTTCTAGGAAACGATTAATGCTCGACGAATTCGAGGGTTCAAGAATGCCGAGATATTCAAGGAGGATTGTGAGGGGTTTTCAAAAAGGGGCTCCTTTCCACTCACGCGCGTATCCGTGTGTGTATGGTGTGTCTATGTGTGTGTATGCGTGTCCGTACAATATATAAAGACAAAGGTCAAAGGTCAATGTAATTTCGAACCATTACAACAATGTCATAGTAATCTGGTTTCAGAAACATGTGTGGTTATCATAGGTGGAATTATTTACGAAACACCGAAACTGAGAGACTCACAAGCAGGAAGAGGAGGGTGTTTTCCTTCGTTTAGAGTTGACCGATCTCACGTTAACATTGCGCATCTGGTAGTCTGCAATGCAAAACACACTTTGGTAGGGTCAGGGACGGACGACGGCCTTCGACGAGACGACGAGAAACGGAGAAGGCGACTTTTTTTTTCTTAACGCGACTCTCTCTCTCTCTCTCTCTCTCTCTCTCTCTCTCTCTCTCTCTCTCTCTCTCT
>NJRP01000227.1:248130-274969 GCA_003063835.1 Aphaenogaster floridana | reverse complement strand
TCGGAGATTGTAAGTATAATCCTCGTGGAGATTATCAACAAAATTTAAAATAGGGGTTGACGAATTATAATCTGTCGCCAATTTTTGTACGCCCCGCATATTATATTTATATCCCGCATATTATTATTATTATTATTATCTTAATTTCATCATTAATTTGTGGAAATTTGTTTCCTCTCTTGTTACATAAGTACACAGAAAAAAATGCTGTTGCTTCAATTAAAGTGTACGTCACGGGCTGCCACAAACATAAATAGTTCAAATAATAATATGATTATTCTTTTAATAATCTAAAGATTTTTGGTCCAATCATAATACAATTGAATGAACTATTTAATGTTTGTGGCAGCCCGTGACGTAGACTTTAATTGAAGCAATAGCATTTTTTTTCAGTGTACCCACATAATATTCTCGGTTTCGGCTTCTCTTGACTCGGAAAGAGAAGCCGTCTCAAATATTTACCATCTGGCTCTTTACAGAAAAAATTTACGAACCCCGGCTTTAAAGTATATCCATCAACGGAGACGTTAAAAAATATGCAGAAGACAATCTTTTCTCCCTTAACTTCAACTGCGATTTAAAAATAGGTATGTGTAGGTCTCGCTGACCCAATTCGATCGGGGTTGCGCGCTTCGTGCCTTCGCATCGTCGTTCGTCCCGCGACTCGTTTCGCGACCGCAAATATCGCTCTCTCCCCCGATTAATTATTTCGCGCGTGTTGGGCGCGTCGCGCGATTTTCCTTCGAATCCGTCCGGCGCGGCGGATCGGCTCGCCGGGGACGCGTTCCGCCGCGCCGGGCCGCGCCGGGGGCGCGCAACTTTTAATTTCTCTCCCACGACTTTAGCGCATTTTTCATCGCGGCCGGGCACAAGTTATCGCGCGGCTTTTTTTTTTAACGATCGCCGCGCGAGCGGGAGCGGGAGATTTATTCGCCGGCCCCGCGCTCGTCGCTGCAATATTCAGTGCTCGAGGCTCGCTCGCTCGCTCGCTCGCTCGCCGCCGTCGCCGCGGTAGTTTCGCGCGATTACCTGGACTCCATGCCACCGTAGGGCCACTCGCTGGTACCGCGTATAGATTATTGATCAGGTAATGGGGATATTTTTGGAGAGCCAGCTATTTCAGAGAACGCTTTTCTCCTTTGTAAGCTTTGCTCTTCGGGACGCGCCCGGGTGTACACAGGACGATGGAAAATTCGCGCGACCCACTTTGCCGCGCGTCCGCCGTTCGCCCGGTGAAATATAAAAATCCCAGCTCTGTCCCAGAAAGATCCGTCCGCGGATCCTCCAGAAGCGGCGAGAGAAACGTCGGTCCAACGGCTCGCGCCTGTTCAATCATGCGTGCTCCTCCTAATTCCATTAGGGACCAGAATATTTCCAAACCACTTGGACTCTATATTTAAAGGAAATGGATATTATATACGGAGCTTCCTGTAATATCCATTGTTTCAATTTCGTCCGAATCAAGGTGATTTTGGGGGGGGAACACGACACGGGGGTGTGTTGAAGGAAATTCCTCTCGTCGCACCAACAGTTGTCGTCCGCCATGCTCCTTTTTCGCGCCGGAGGGGGCGACCCGGCTGCTGGTCCGGCTCTCGAGATTTATACGTTAGCGATACGCAGCTGCGATGCATAGGACTCGGAGCTTATGGCGAGCTTCGTGCCTGCGCGGGTTACGCGGACAGCAGCTCGCCCTACGGTGCCGCTGGTACTACATATAGATTATTGATCAGGCAATAACTCAAGGACTAGTTGGGGTGCATATTACCGCCGGGGCGGGGGCGCGGGCGCAACGCTCCGGCTGGCGTTGCCGTACGTTGCACGACGGTTATGCTAATTAAAGGCAACCTTTCGGCCGCGATGAGAGAGAGAGAGAGAGAGAGAGAGCTGGCCGGGCGTCATTACGAACACATGTGGCTGTCCGTTTCGCGAGAAATACGTATATCGAGGCGGCGAAGTGGAAGAAGTGTGTCACGTTCTCGCGAAAGTGGAACTCACAAACGCCCCCCGCCTCGCCCCGGTAAATATACCGCACGGATCGTACGAGTTTGTAAATTCTGAGCGGGTTACGTAAACAAATAGTTTATAATACGCTTCGCGTCTGAATATTGAATGTGTGCGAGGCGCGGAGGAAATTCCCGAATAATGAACATTCCGGGAGGGGGATAGGTGGGTGGGTGGGTGGTTGGGGGGGGACGGGCCTCGACGTTGAATTTTAAAAATATCTCTTTCATTCTCCTCGTTTCCAGTGATGCATTATTAATATTCGCGGTTAATTCGATCCTGTTAATCGAGTCTCGCAATCGACAACTGGCCCGAGATGCCGGAGGCGCGGTGTACCTGCACCACTCGCTGTCACCCGCCGAACCGGGCGGCGTCACGAAGACGATCGAATGATAAATGACTTACGAATTAGACTTGTATGATGTTTCTTCAATTTTGAGACCGTCTGCCAATATCGGCGAACGGTGATCCCATCGACAGGACGTTTGCGAATAAATCTCTATCGGGAAGGGAATTAATATCTGTCGAGCGTTTTACTTTACCTCCCCAAAACTGGGCCAACGGATCTTGCAAACGAGTCATAAAATAGCGATCCGCCGCCGTGTGTTTAAAGCGGGCCAGATTATATTTTCACACGAATCCGGACTCCGATTTTCCCCCGGTGAAGGAAAGAAAAAAAAAGAAGAAAGACCGCGTTAGAAATTGAAGTAAGCCGGTATGCGCGTCCTCGCGCGTTATTCCCTCGATTTACCAAAACGCCACCGGGAAACTCCGAGAAATTTATATTTCACGAAGTCGTAATGCTCTCGGCACACGAAGATTAACAAAACATATTATATTACTTTGAAGTCGCGTGTGGACAGTTAAATATTAAAGATTACCGTATTTGCGCTTTTCTCGCCTTCTTACGCCCTGTCTCTCTCTTTCTCTCTCTCCCTCTTTCGTCAACAACGAAAAATAACTCGCCCAACGGCGAACTGCGCGGCGGATTTCCGATATTAATGAGATTACGTAAGTCTCTTATCCAACATAAAATCATTAAGCGTGTCCCGATTATGTAAGACACCGTAACCACGCTGGGGGGATTATCGCGTTTTAATACTTAAGAGCTTAAGGGAACGCGCGTACTTCGTAAGATTCGTCGCGTTTGCATCGTCCATGCGATCTCTCTCTCTCTCTCCCTCTTTTTTTATTTTCTTTTCCCTTTTCGAGAAGGTTTCGCGCGACAAACGTCTCGCGGATCGGGACGTCGAACATTAATAATTGGCTGGTAATCGAAATTCGATTTCCACGTACAAATCGCACGATTTGTCCATTAAATCGCACGACGCTCGGTTGCCACCTCACCAACGAGGGGAAAAAGGGACGGCGGTCCCGTCGCACGTTTTGCCGCCTAGCGAAAGCGCCGATACTTATTGTGCAATCCGCGAGAGCTTCCGAAGACTTAAAGTGCACCGACGATTTCCACTTTGCAAAGCAATGCATCCGCGCGACCAATCGATAAGCCGCCACTTCGCGATAAGACGAAGTACGGGTCTCTCAGCCCGGCCGACAGGCTTGCGAGTAGTCACCGGGAAACTACGTACCGGGTGACCCGGAAAGCTTGCGCGGCTAACAGCTTATTTGTCCGGGGTTTTAAAATGAGAACGGATTGATTATGCAAAACAATTTGGAACGGACGATTCGTTACGGCGAACCTATCGACAAATTCTTAATGTTCTAATTAAGTCGATATACAATTTGATTATAGTGTTCTATAAACGATGGATAAGTGAGAAATTTAGGAAACTATTATTAGGAGATTGATTATGCTCCGGGACATTGACAGTTGTCTTCAGGAATAATTTGAGATTCGTTAAAGAATCGCGCGTAAGAGAAATCTGCCAATTCAGATTTTTCAAGATAAAACTTTCTTGAAATTTAAGCTTACAGTTCTAGGACCTTTTAAACCTTAAAAAGCTGTAGGATTTATTCTACGATCTTGTGATGTGAATGATGAGTTCAGATTAGATTATTTCAATAAGCAAGCATTCCAGAGTTCAAGAATCTTAAAATTCAAGGAATTGGAGCATTCTTTATGTGTGTATATATCTTTTGGACACCCTATAGGCGCACCTGTTAGCGAAGCTCGCGATATATAGGCCCGATTTTATAAACCTATAGCATATTCCGAGGAGTGCGATGATGACGACGAGCCACTAGAAGACTAAGAGGATTCTCTTCTCCGAAAAAAAGCAGAATAGCGAATGGACGAGGACGAGGACGAGGGATAAGCAGGCCGGGGGCGGTGGTGAGAGATGGGGGAGAGGCAGAGGAAGGAATACAGAAAGGAGTTGCGGGGGATGATGTCCGAGTAATGAGCGACAAGAGCTTTTCTTCCTTTACCGCGGCATTTTCCATAAGTGGATCGTTACGTCGATCCCCCGAGCTAGAGAGAGGGAGAAAGGAAGAGAGAGAGAGAGAGAGAAGAAGAAGAAGATGAAGAAGAAGATTCATAGAGGAATCGATGCAAGGCATTTGCGAAGGAGAAAAAAGGAAGAATAACTCCTAATAAAAATACACGACAAGGGAGCGTTAAATACGTTCGGAGAGCCTAAAACAATACGCTACCCTTTTGCGGATCAGGATACATTACGAAAAAGAGCTCGCGACGTGTCTGAGAAAATATTTCTGACGATCTGTAAGACGGGAGCATTTGAGCTAAGAAAAGCATGCGAGTAATTAATTAAAAATATACTAAAAAATTAAGTATTTCTTAAGAGAATGCAATTACCCAATCGCACAGTAAATAATTAAGATTATAATTTAATAAAACTATTATTAAAACTGTCATTAATTTATTATGGATATAATTTAATGGACGATCTAAAAAGATTTTAAAATTATCTATTTAAATATAAACTTTCATATGTATGTCAATATTAGAATATCTAAATAAATTTTTTATTCAACTTCATTTAAAGTTATCCTAATTTTTTATTTAACTCAGATCAAACACGTGAAATCAGTGATATTATTTAGGTCTTTTTATTATATGCACTGTCGCTCAAAAGTATTTGCCCACTCTGATTTTTACATGAATTTTTTTATATGTCCATTTCCTGTTCTAATTCTGTTATATTCTCTTTATACGTAGAATATATTCTCTATATACGTAGAATGCAAATTTTTAATCTATCAAACATTATTATTATATTCAATGTCTGCTCTTAAAATTGTTCATTAATCTTTTGAATTTTTATCATTTAATGAAGTAAGACAGAGTGGGCAAATACTTTTATAGGAATTGTATATAGCTCATGAAATTCTTCCTAGAGCGAGATATATCCTTCTATTTCATGATACTGCGGCGCGAGGGACAATTAATAGTTTGGAATTAACGGCCCGGTCCGATTTCACGCGTTTACGCAGTAAATTAATCGCGGATCGCCGAACGGCAATCAGCGCGAATACGGTTTCCAGCGGGCCAAAGGCGAGACGCGCATACGTATCCTACGTACCAGGATCGGCCAGGATCGCCGATGATCCAGGACACGCGATACGCAACCCCCCGTGACCGCCCTCGCCGATAGCTCGGATTTCGTCGATATGAAACGCGCGCCACCGCGTTCGCTCGGGTTGCACAACCACCACCATCCCCCCGTGGGACCACCGCGGTGGGAGGCCGCGGGAGGGTGGGACACGGAGGGACACCACCGATGATTCATGAGGCCGTCATCGCGTGACCGAGTGACACGCTCGTGCGGGACTTAATGCTTCGTAAGGAACTAGACCCCGAAATCGGTCCTTTTATTTTCTCGGATTAGCATAAGTGATTCATCACGCCGCAGAATAAGCGATGTACAAAGTAGAGTTACGGAAATTTTTGTGCAAGCCGAAGTAACGTCGAGGAAAAGACGCTGAAGTCGCAAGATTCGAGAATCTGAATTTCTTCAAAGTTCTGTGAAAATTTTGAGTTGAAAGCCTAAAGATATGATAGTTTAGAATTTAAAGATCTGAGGAACCTAGAGTCTCTTTTAAGAACCTACGAATGTCAAAATTGGGGCGTTTAAAAGTCTGAGGGGATCCAAATATTTTCAGGTTCAAAGGTTCGCAGATACACGAGGATCTTCGAGGAGCCAGCGCTTCGCCTACACAAATATAGCGACGCTTTACCTACTCGGAGAATTTTAGAGTCTCAAGGACTCGAGAATACGGAAAATCTAAAATTCCAAGAATTCAAGGGAAGCCAGGAAGAATTCAAGGCTCGCGGGAATATCTCAAAATTTTTCCGCCCCCCTAGACGTCTGACATTTACATGTAAATTACAGAGTATAGATGACGATAATTCGGAACGAGGATCTCCCCCGGAAGGGCAGGAACCGCGCGTCGTAGGCGGAAACGAGACGTTTAACTTGGAAAGGGGGTGATGGAGGGGTGGACGAGAAATTCGGCGCCCCGCGCGCGCTCGAGCGTAGCGGAGGCACACGAAGACAACCCCCTCCGCGATATACGGTGCAATGTACTGCGTCACGTCAGTCGGCAGCGCATTATAACGTCGGCTTGCAATCTAACGGCGACGGCGACGACGTAGTCGCGCGGCTCCTCTCTCGCTCCTCCTCAGATACTCGTGTAACACGAGCAGCCACCGGGGGCCAGCGCCTTTGTAACGGCGGCGCTGGTGGCACCGTGCATGTAACGAGTTTCCAATAATGGCTCAGCTGCGTACCGCCATTGGCCACGGGGTTCGGCTAAACTATATAGCGAGAGAGCGAGAGAGAGAGAGAGAGAGAGAAAGTCGTGACAGCGACTGCAAGGACGAGCGGGGGTGGTGAATCTCACCCTGACTGGTTCCATCTCTCGGCCGCAGTTTCTGCTTTCTCTCTCTCCCCCCCCCCTCTCTCTTTCTCTTTCTGTATCTCTAGCTCTCTCCCGCTTAACCCCTGATACCGCGACTTTATTTCGCGAACAAGCCACTTCGAGAGTCCAGTGGTGCTTCCCGTTTCTCGACATGTTTCATTTCTTCGGAGAGAGAGAAGGCAATTTTGCCGAAAATTCTAAAGACGCTCGCGGCACTCTTTTTCCCACGGAGACTACACGTTTTGCAGAAGAAAAGAGAGATACGTGTAAAGATAATTGAAAGTGCAACGTGCTAATCTTTGGCTATTCCCGGAAAGGAGATGCACGACAAGATACTTCTTGCGCAACGATCGAGTTAAATTTTCATTTGGTATACACTGCCTGTAAGCAACGAGTTGTCCGAATTGCCTATATAATGTCGATATTAATTATCGCGTAACTTCGTTTCGTTTAAAATATTAATTTCGAGGTGACATTAAAAACGTATGCTATTTTTATTTATTATTTGAGATTAATTTCGATTATTAACAAAACACGTCAAGTTAAACTAAAATCGTAACAATTGCGCCTGTGTTGCGCACACGTCATTAAATCGTTTAATTTGTTTAATAAAATGGCGCAGTTTGCAATAACACGCGCGATTTTCGATGCGTACTACTTTTTCATCCCCACCCACCCCCCACCCCCTCCCTCCTCTCTCGCTTTTTTTTTATTTCAGCAATAATTACATTCTGCGCTTGATTGACTTTGTCGGCAATCATTGAAATTCCATTTTCCGCGAGCGCGGCGCTCGTGAAAAATCGTCGATTCTCGACTAATTACCTTCCGCCATGTAAACAAAGCTAATATGAAGGCGATGTGTTCGCGAGATTTTCCGAGCGCGCGGAATTCACGTAACGGAGAGGTCAAAAATAATTCATTGTTCTCCATGTATCCCTCCCGCCCCTCCTCCCCCCTCTTCACTTCTGTCCTTTCGAATTCGAGGACTGTGTTAACACCGAGAGCGACAATCGCGATCGATCGCTCTCCTGCGGATTCGCTCCCGAACGCTCGCCGAGTCGCCGATCGATCCGGACCGCGACTCGCCGCTTCTCGCTCGGCTCTCGAGAATTATTAATCAGCCTCTTATTTTCCGCGAAACAACCCGACGGACGTGGCTAATGCGCGCGACATTCTCGGTATCTCTCTCTTTCTCTCTCTCTCTCTCTCCACCTGCCCCCCTCTGCTCGTTGACTCGTCCGTGTCCAGCTCGGTGTTAGCCAACTTATTGGACTTGGCTTGAATCGAACGCGGTTGGATGGAGGTCCGCGATGTATCATCAATGCGCGATTCTCGCTCGTTTGCGGGATCCAGATCTCGCGGGCCGTTAAACGATTTTGATTGACGCCTGATACATCTCATCTAGGTGAGAGGAATGCACCGGGGTCATTGGTCCGTTTATTTTAGCATTCGGGTCAAGCAGCGTCGTCGTCAGAGTTTCATCCGCGACAAAGTGACGATAAGTGACTCCGGCGATTGGGGGAAACAAAAAAAGAAAGAAACGTTCGCCATTCATTCGCGACGCGATCTGGAAACGATCCCGAAAATGCGCGCGAGCGCGTTTCACTTGCAAATTAATTTTCTTTAAAAGCTCCCTGCAAGGGCTTCATAACTCTCGTTCCCTTCGTGTCCTATAAATTGGTCACTAAATTTACGTAGTAAATCCACGGACGTTACGGAGCGCTCGATCACTTCTTCGTTCTCCCTTTTCTCGCTCTTCCTCTCATTCTCTCTCCCCCTTTCTTCTCGGGAGCTTCCAGCGCATTTATTTAGTGGGGCACGAAAATGAAAAATCGCTCGTATCTCGCCGGCGACGTTTGTTCCTCGCATTAGATACACGCGACGCCGAAGAAAATCGACGAGGATGGATGGGCGCCAGGAATGCATTCCCGGGGACGTCACCGATAAACTAATGCC
This sequence comes from Aphaenogaster floridana, assembly GCA_003063835.1. Classification (NCBI taxonomy): domain Eukaryota; kingdom Metazoa; phylum Arthropoda; class Insecta; order Hymenoptera; family Formicidae; genus Aphaenogaster; species Aphaenogaster floridana. The sequence goes on along the minus strand of NJRP01000227.1, from coordinate 266,173 downwards.
ACCGATTTCCTGGCTTCCGCGGCTCAGCCTAACAGAGACATCCCGCGATTACCGAGTGTTTCGCGAGGCTATGAGATGACTCGATTTTTCCTTCCAGATGTTTAAACAACGGCATACCTCAGATACTAACAATTTTACATCTTCTGATTAGGAACGCGAAAATTTTATGATTAAAAACGAAAACTGGACTTATGTAAACTTGTAAAATATAAATAACGAGCTTTCGAAGCTTTATGTGACAAGGAGCTTTCGCCGTTTGTGAAAAAGATAACAGATGACAAAGATACGTCGTTTGTTGTATGGTTTGTATGTTTACTGTATCTACGTTATATCGATGGCTTTTAAGTGGTTTTCAGTTTCAAGTTTCTTTTCTTTCTCTCCAATTTTCTAATAATAACAATAATCTTTATTCAGATACTAAAAACTTTACGGGTTTCCCGATTAGAAAGGCAAAAATTTTATGATTAAAAACGTCCGAAAACTGGACCTATGTAAACTTGTATAATATAAATAACTATATAAACTTGTATAATATAAATAATTATGATACGGAATTTTCGTTGTTTGCGATAAAGATAACAATACGTTTGTTATATGACTTGTACGTTTGCTGTATCTGCGTTGTCGATGGCTTTTAAGTGATTTTCGATTTCAAGTTTCTTCTCTCTCTTCTCTCCGATTTTATAATAATAATAATCTTTATTCACAGATACTAAATACTTTACAGGTTTTCCGATTAAAAAGGCGAACATTTTATGATTAAAAAGTCAGAAAACTGGACCCTTGTAAACTTGTATAATATAAATGATTGTAATACGAAGCTTTCGCTGTTTGTGATAAAGATAACATTATGCTTGTTTCTTCTCTTTTCTCTGCGGTTTTATAATAATAATCTTTATTGAGATATTAAAAACTTTACAGGTTTCCCGATTAGAAAGGCGAAAATTTCATGATTAAAAACATCCGAAAACTGAACCTATATGTAAACTTGTAGAATATAAACAAGTGTAATACGAAGCTTTAGCTGTTTGTGATAAAGATAACATTACGCTTGTTGTATGGCTTCTACTTATGCTATGTCTGCGTTATCGATGGCTTTTAAGTGGCTTTCAATTTCAAGTTTCTTATATTTCTCTCCGATTTTATAATAATAAAAATAATCTTTATTGCTAATGTACAAAATCATATTCATCGGTATATAATACGCAAAATTATATTCATCGGTATATAATATACAAACATGTACGATGAGTATTTGAAGAGTAACTGCGAGTGGACAACCAAGAAAATACCAGCTGCGAAGAAATTAAGCGCGTCACTTTCTTCCGATATATCCGATACTACTGTGTCTTAACAGTTTCCGGTCGTCCCGTACGAGCCAATCGCTCCCCCCGTTCGATATCCGAGAAACACGGAGGATTGTCTGAAAGCATTAGCGACTTTTGGGACCGATTTTAAAGCGGCGATACACAGCTTCGCACCACCGAGCCGAACTACCCACCTCCGATTTCCAACCCCCCGAACGAGCGAGAACACAAAACACTTCGTTATCGAAAAATTGATCTTATTAGGCAGGACGTGGCTTCGCCCTGGAAACTTTTCGCCAAGCATCCCTCGGCTTTCCCACGAGGGACCGGAACTCCCCCGAGATGTCAACCACGCGTCTTTCAACTTTTAATTGTGAGATAACGCTCAGGTTTCTTTGCTCAAGTTTATTTTTGAAATAGAGCTTCCCTATGCAATCAGAAGCAAAAATGATTAAAAAGACTTTTGCTGATGAGAAAATATTTGATCTGAGGAAATATACGAAAATTATAAATGATTGATATTTTTCAAGTAAAAACATGTTAAACTTATCTAAAAAAAAGTCTATTTTTTGGAATTGGTTTATTAAATTTTAAACTTAAATGTCGTCGAACAAAAATATGAATTCAGACTCGCGAAGATCGACTCGAAGTCGATTACTATATAATTTCCTCTAATTGCGTCTAATTTCGTGCATTTTCTAAAATTTATCGCTGAAAGTCCTTCCAATTTTCTTCGGAATCCTTTTTGATTGTTTTCGCTTCTAATTCCAGAGACAAACAATGAAAAGATAACTAATATCGCGGTCGAACCATGTAACTCTGTCATCGACGAAATCATCTCGCGCTGCAGCCCGCTGTTTATTAGAGTCCCTATAATATAAGAGTCTGGATACTGTCGCAAGTTTGACAAAGCATGGCGTCGTAAGTGGTGGGGATAGTGCTTTCAGTATAGCACGGTGTAGCACTGAACTTAGAGTTCAGTACATGTGTAAAGGCCCAGACACAATGAAAGAAATAAAGAACAAGAAATTAAACATAGGGAATTGGGATGTGGAAGAAGCAAGAACGAAGAATCTTCCTTCTTCCTTCTTCCACATCCCAATTCCCTATGTTTAATTTCTTGTTCCTTATTCCTTTCATTGTGTCTGGGCCGTTAATTATCAAAGTGGAAGATAATTCTTTTAAGTGTGGGGTAATAATATTATAAAAATATTGTGAATCATAAAAGTATTATAAACAAGTAAGACAAGTGACTTATAGTATAATATTATGAAAGATAAAGTAAAATATATAGAAAGGAAACATAATGCTGTAACAGAAATCACTTCCTAACCCTTAATATTGTATTCATTGTTTATTACAAGTTACAGTTACAAGTTACAGTTGAATAATACCGCGCGCTAAATATATATATATTCGAGACATCTTATTGGTTCCGCCATATTTTGTCAACGCCAATAGAAAGTATGACAACAGCGTCCAGACTCTTAAGCCCATCGCACAAGAAATTGCATAGGCTGCATAAGCATAACAAAAGATCGCTGGACCAATGAGCATCTTATGTAAATCAATATGGCGACTTTATGCTGGATGCTCATTGGTTTAGCGGTCTTATGTTATGCTTATGCTACGCTATGTATTTCATGTGCGATGGGCTTTATTATAGGGACTGTACTGTTTATCGCCATGGGCGGATAATTCTTCGTGAGTTCTTCATCTTGCGTTATTCAGATCCGCACGTGCGACGCGACGCGGGGGTTAATGCGGAAGGTACATTACGCGGATGAGCGTGCGCCTGACAAGGCGAAGGGCTGAGAGAGAGAGAGAGAGAGAGAGAGAGAGAGAGAGAGAGAGAGAGCGCACGGGAGATTACGGCGAAATCTTTAAACGGGCGCCAGATCAAAGGGCGCGCCGGATAGGATAGCAATTAGTTTCATTAGTAACGAGGTAATTAGCTCCGCGGAGATGCCGGAACAGAGGTGCGCTCGCAACGCGAACGCCTTGCCCATTCCCATCCGAAACTGCGCTTTAAAGATCCCCGCCGAATCTCGCCCCCGGGGGACCACCGGGGATTTTATCCGCCCAAACAAGGCCGGCGGGGTCGCGCGAGGGGGTGATGTAGGGCGCCGCCCCCCTCGCCGTTTCGCTTTTACCCGCGCGAAACCTGGGGACGAGACAAAGAAGTTTTCTCCGTTCCCGAGAAAATTGTTCGCGAAAATCGAGGTACATGTCGCATGAGAAGAGCGCTCGTATCTCCGACGAATTGCGATCTCGGATCTCCGGTTATCCCGGGACCGTAATTACGTCGCAACCTTGGATTTTTTTAGTCCCCCCCCCCCCGCGATACAAGGCTGCGACGTAATTACGCCGCGAGTCGAGCTTCAAGTTTCGGATTCTCGCGATTAGGAGAACTCGCGGCACTGACTCTCGAGATCTCGCGGGGTCACGAGTTGATGCGAGAAGAAATTTCTCCCGTCGGCGTCGCGGCGCGCGTCTTATTTTTCTAGGAAATAGAGGTTCTAGTACTTTGCGCGCGCGCGCGCGCGCGCGGCCTCTTTTGATAAATATAATTTTATAAGTGTGTACGCGAGGCTATTTTAATTACAAAAGAGAACCCGCGTGTTATTGAGAGGAATTCTGCTGATAACAGAAGCTCGGCTAATAACGGATAAGCTCGGTCCGGCCGGTTGACGGAGAAATAAGGGGCGGAAAAATGAAGGGGAAAGAAAAAGGCCGATTGCCGGCCGGCGAGATGCGGCCCTTTCATGCATAAATCGGACAACATGGCAGGAACGAGCGGTGCCTCGTCGAAGGTAGGCATCAGCTGAGAAAGGTAATCTCGCCGCTTCCTCGGCGACTCATTGTAATTCTACGCTAAATTTCAATCCGCGGCCGAACAAAAGCCGCGTAGCCGTCGTCCCTCCCCCTTTTCAGCCGTCACCCCCTTGTTTCATCTCGTCGAAGCCCTTCAACGTCGCCGGACAATAAATACTTGAACCGCGAGAACGAGAGCGTCAAGGAAGCGTACGAAAAATCATCTAAAAAGAATTGAGCCCTTTTTTTGGGATGGGAGGGAAGGGTGAGGGCGGCAAGAAGAAATAAAGAGCACTCGTTGCATTGAGAAAGGAACCCCTCATCTTATAGAGACTGTCTCGTATTGGTGTATCAATTAATTATTAATGTTATGAGCGTTTATTACACAATTAATTTATTCTAATGTTATCATTATTGCAAAACGTAACGTAATTCCTATTAGCGTGTACATGATTGTTATTAACGTACAATACCTTACTCGCTTATTTCCGCGCCAGATTAATATCGGTCGAGGTGAAAAATTGAAGAATTTCATCGCGAGTGCGCGAGGATCTCAGGATTTCGAGTGCTTTGACATTTGCGAAATAAAGTGCGTGCTTTAATGGCTGGGGCTTTAATAGAGCGTCGCGGAAAGGGGGGCAAGGAGGCTTCTATCTCTCTTCTCGGGCGCTGAAAGTCTAACGTGCCCGGTCGCTTTCCCCAAGTTTAATTAGGTACGCCCTACGTATCCGTCCCGTCCGTGTGTATACAAACCGATACCACGGCGTTCGGTATTGGCGAGGGAAACGGACGTTAGGGATGCACCGCGGACGGGGGGGAGCGAGGAGGCCTTAAAAGGACTTCAGGGAGACGAGGAAAGAGAGAGAGAGAGAGAAGCGGCCGCATGTAGGCATATATGGTGTCTCAGAACTATCTCTCATGTCTCTCTGTCGCAAAAGTTAAGATATTTGATCGGAAATTCTGAAAAAAAAAAAACAATTATCGAATATTGATTAAGATACTCACAGCGTCTCATTTTACGAATCGGACCGGATTAAATAATTAATGATTTCAAAATTCTCAGATGCAGGAAGTCAAAGCGTCGACTCGTTCGAGGCGACGTAAAATTTAAAATTTTATCAAGCATCGTGCGAATGGTTAATTTTCAAGTTCTAATTTATTGAAATGAGACAAAAGTACGAGACTGTAGAAAAAATGCATGAAGAGCGCAGTTCCGAGCCGTTCGCAAACCGGAAGGAGTCAAGCTTTTAGAATGTACACGAAATTTCGGTGAAACTTTAATATCCCGCATAAATCATTCGCGCCGGATCCTCCTCGCGCTCGTTCCTTTCGTTCCCCGAGTCCTCCCGGGAGTCCGTAATTTTATGTCAATCCGTCGTTCAAATATTCACAAGAGCCCGATACATAGATTTAGACGTTCTCCCCGCAGGTTTATTCTGCGAAGACTCCGGGACACCCCGTATACGCGTACGTTAGTCCAGACGTCGTGTGTGCTGCGGGGGGGGGGGGGGGGGGGGGACGGACGGGCAGGGGGAGGGGAAGAGAAAGGGAGACGAGGAAGATGAGGATCGCGGAAATGGACCGTTGCCTGGAGCTCGAGTCCTACGTCTCCGCGATATAACGGTGACTCGGAGCGCTGAATCGTGATGGGACGGGAGGGGGTTGGTGACAGGGGAGGGAAAGGGCCCGACTTTTGTACACGTCAGATTGAAATTTAGCGTGGGATTTCAATGAGCCGCCGAAGTAGCGAGATTACCTCCGTCGACTGATACTCCCGCGACGTTATTCGCGTTCGCGACTCGGAGAAGGACGCATCGATCCTCCCCGCCTTCTCCCCCCCCCCACCCCCCTTCCTCCCTTCGTCCCTTTACTCCCCTTTCCTCTCTCTTTTTACTTGCTTTCGTTTTCCTTTCGTTTCCCGTTTCTTTTTTTTTTTTTCTTTTAATTTTCGAGTTTCCTCGCGATGACTTCTCCCGTTCCCGCGCGTTTGGAACCGCGTCCAATCAGCCCGGGGACCCCGGCTGCTGCAGCGGATTTGTTGCTCCGCGAAAGTTCCTGATCGCGAAGCTCGACTCGCCGCGCTTAATTCATCCTTCGACGAGAGCTTAGTCGCGAGAGCATCAACTCGGGGGGTTGGGGGGAGTTGGGGGGTAAGGGGCGCGGCTCTTCCCGACTGAATAATATATAATACGCGCCCCCCCCCCCCGGCCGTAAACTGATTCGCGTTGCGCCTCGAGATAAAGCCTGCGACGGCTCTCGGCCGCGGGCTTTTCGCGCCTCCGAACTTCGGAATCCTCGAGAAATTCGCAGTCGATTCTGCCCTTTACGGAAGCTGCGAGTAACTGTAAACGTAAGGACGGAACTCGACACGGGTTTTGGTACAGAGAGCCAGGGGACCAGCATCCTCGCGATTGTATTTTTATCGGGACGGATATTTCAAAGGGTATAATTGTCGAAATTTGAAGGCAACGAAACGGCGAATTTTCTCGACGAAGGATAATTTTTATATTCCCGACGCTGATGCACTTCCGGCGTCCGATGCGAGCGAATTGCTCTCTACATCTTTCTGATTAGCCGAATGAATGAAAATATTAGTCGAGGCGGAACGTCGCGGACACGAAATGCATATCGAGCCGGCCCCATATAGATAGAGTCTGTAAATTCAATCGCGGTGGGATCGGTTTAAAAATCCATCGGAAGTCGCGTCGATTAATCTGGAGGACCCGATCGGTTCGAAGTGCCGTGTAATCGAGATGCGCTTTCTTCTGAAATTTATTCAAAATTCACGTACCGCTCGCTGCCGTGGGATCGAAATAGCGCGCGCCGACTTCGATTAGGATCCGCGCATTATTCAGCAATCCACCGGAACGGATTAGATCGATGCGAAAGCCGATTAATTAATTCGATTGCGCTGGATAAGAAGCTGTTCCTCATTTAATCATCGGCCCCCATCGAGACATCTGTTTCGGGTGCGGATCGAAGATCCGACGATGCCTGTTCTTTCCCGTGTCACGCGCGTAAATGGTCGAATTAAAAAACTTGCTGAATCCGCGATTTGCGTTTCGACTTAAGCGCAGAGCGTACGCCGTGGGAAAATTTCAAAGGAGAGGATAAAAATGATAAATTAACGAGGGATGATGGACACCGCGTTATCGCGGATCCACACGGAAAGAACGGTTTTGCTGAAGTATCTAAAAATTTAGCCAGATACAGATCTGAAAATAATTATGTAGGACGCTCAAGCATGATGACAATGCTGCAAAAAATTTTGACATCCTAGTAAACAGCTTGAGCGTCCTACATAATTATTTTGGATGGTCTAACGTAATTATTTTCTGATCTGTGTATCCAACTAAATTTTTAGATACTTCAGCAAAGCCGTTCTTCCCGTGCACGATTTTATTCGGCGGGATGTAAGTCGGATGCGGATAATTAATTCAATTCGCGAAATACGCTTTATGTTTCACGCGCGGGGTAATTTAATGCCCCCCGTTACAAGCAGCGCGAAGATGTTTATAATAAACTCGGGACTGAGCGCTGAGGTTATTGCAGGTACGACTCGAGTGACGTCGTGCGAGAAATCATTGAGTTATTCTCGCCTTTTCGCGGTGCTCCCGTACATAATAACGTATTCCCGCAAACGCGTTTAACGGTAACGCCATTAAGGTGATGCTCGAAAAACCGCGAATCGACATCCAAATTGATGGAATCTATCAATCTCGACACGCCGAGCAAGAGAGCTCTTTAAAATCTTATGCCGAACAGCTGCCGTCATTATTAATTTCGTTCGGTCCAATGACGGAAATTCGTGACCCAATTGGTGTCTGAGAATTATTAAAGGACCATAGGAAGGAGCTTTGTATTATTCCGTTCTTTACCTCGCGAGCTCGAAAAAATACGAAGAGATCCTGAAAGCGCAAAGTTAATTTAATTTACCCGAGCGCTTCGTCTAACGAATGGTAGATTCTAAATAACGGATAATAGCAGGAATAAAAATTTAATAGCAATAACTGCTTATTAACAATGATGTACGGAGGATGGAAGAGATGAGGAATAATTCTTCAACATAAGTCCCATTTCTCGAGTCTCTTCGCCGAAGAAGTTCGCGGTGGTCCGTAAGCGAAACCTAAGTTTTCGAAACTTAGGTTTCGCTTACGGACCACCGCGTTTTGCCGTGTGTTGTCGGTGAATGGGGTGTTCAGCTTCGAACACGCGTTGCCGTAAAGGGTAAAAGGGGGGACGTGCGAAAAAGAAACGCGCCACGAGAAACGCCGCGAGGACTTGAGTAGCGCCGCAAACGCGAGCGCGAAAGCCGATCGCGGTCTCGCGCGAACAGGGATCCGCGGGAGTAGGATTAATTATTATTATAATGAATTTCATATTACCATAGGAGTTGTGAAACTGCGGATGGTGCGAGTCGATCCCGGTTCCTGGGTGGTGCATGTCCAGCATGGCGTCCGGCTCGCCTCCGCTCTCAGAGCAGTTGCTCAGGGCTAAAACCAAACCGATAGACACACACCTTGCGTTTACACTTCTCATCAGTCTTATTTGGTATCGTCGAACCATTAGCCCGTTTATAATTTCTTTCTCTGTTTGTCCCTCCTGATTCCGTGCCCGCCCGTTCCTTCCCTCGCTCGCGCTCGCAAACCTCCGGATTAAGCCGGGCGATCGTTTACGTATTAAATTGTCAAAGGAACGGTCCCTCTGTGGACCTTTGGCGGCCCGGGGCCGCGGGTGGCCGAACGGGAGACCCGCGGATGTAAATAAAACAAGATTCAATTCAATTGAAACAAAGCGTCTCAAAGTGAATCTAAAAATCCGAGACGCCGCGACTTCGGGGAATTTAACGGGTTGTGAATCCAAATACTCGTGAATTCAAAGATCCGAGGAACCTAAAATCCGAAGATTCGTAAATCCGAGAATTTAGAGGACCCCGAGAATCCAGGAATCTACGCAAATCGAAAATCGAATTACCCGAAAAGTCCAAAAATCCGGAGAATTCACGACAACATCCCCGAATTTGGCGAATTAGATACGACACGTTTTGCGAGATAGGAAAGGAACGGCGCAGAAGTAGCTCGAACGGAGCACGATGATAATAATTGAATGAAAATATTCGCAATGGTGACGATATCGTTTCCGAGTGTCGCGAGAATTCCGCGCTCTATTTCGTTAAGATTGAACCCACATGTGCGCTTGCTTCTTCTCCTTCTTGCTCAACGGAACAGAAACGACAAGATCACAAAACGGAAAAGCACACTTCAAGAAAGAAATCATACAACATAAAACGGGGCGGTCACACACTGACTTGAGGCTCACGTAACTTATGGTAAAACTAAAGTAACTAAAATGTGAGTAACGATAGCGGTATCTTTGCCGAACCGATCAATCATCCTCCCTTGACACGTCGGAGGAGAAGTTAGGAATATCAGATAGCATAGAAATTTGAGACAACGGGATTTTAATTCCTTCCCTCTTTCAAAAAAATATATACATAAAATCTTCAAAACTTAACTTATAATCTTCGTAACTTCGTTATTATCTCTTTACGGATTGCTATTCCGAGATTTATGCCAGACTTCCAAAAATGTAACAGTTGTCTCATATTTCTACTAAAACGTGCTCTTTCAAAATTCGTGCTAAATCGTTGATGAAATAGTCGAATAGTGAAAAATTCGATCGTCAAAGATACTGCCACGTCGATTTCTACGAATTCCAAGCGTTTGAGTATCTCAAAAAAATATATATTGTCGGGAAAAGCGGGACATGGGATACGGGGACGTGATTCGAGGTTAGGTAGGTTGTTGTCCCTGGTAAAACAGAAAACGAAAAAACAGGGGGAAAACCAACTAAATCCAGCGTTCAATCGCAGCGAAATATACAGGGTGCGAGAAGAGTTCCCGCGCGCGACTTTTGCAAAAAGAGCGCCCATTGCAGGAAAGAGGAGCGTGTCAGAAAAATGAGAAGATTCTTACAATTAATTGTTAACCGATATGTCATTTCGCCAAATTTATCGCAACGGAAAAGTCTGAATACCTTCAATCACAAAATATAATTTAAAACGTGAAGCATTATTTTTCCAGAGAAGAAGAAATATAAATTATTTCTTCCTTCCTTTTCAATAAGTTACGAATTCTTCTCGAAACTCTCATTTCTTTATTTCCAAAGTATTGCTTCACTTGTTCGCGAAGCGAAATCGACACACGTCCTTTCTGCAATGATCGACTTATTTTGCGATTCGCGATTAAAATTGCGGATTGCAACGCGAGCGGGAACGATCCTCGCGCCCCGCAGGGCGCGCGGTCTTTCTTTTGCGGGCGAATCCTCGATCGGAGACGAGGAGACGATAAAAGCAAAACTTGCGGAGTCCTCCGTGGTGCGTTTGTCTATCCGTTTGGTTAGGTCGAGAACATTTACATATTTCGCGCACGAACGGGGGGGTCCCGTTCGGTTTTCTCGGATGGAGATCGAATCGATGCTTCCGCATCTCCCGCAGTTCCCTCTTTCTCCCTACTTTCGAGACTCTCGGCTGGTCATCTTCCGTGCTGGCGTCCTGTCGACGATCATCTTCGGACGACGACGAAGAAGGAAGACTGTTTTGCAAAATTATACGGACAGGGGACGAGGAGAGAACACAGAAGAGGGGCCACACAGACTCGAGACGAAGAACGAAAATGAGGCGAGATCGCGAAGTCGGTTGTCGACAGCGCCGTCCTTGCGATTCTTCTCGCGTGAAAATTCGGGGGAGCGTAAAGGGTGTTGCGAATCGTCCTGCGGGGAAGGGTGCCTTCCGCGAGGAGACACGGAGAGAGGAATACGGAATTAACGAGAACCAACCAGAGGGATCCGAGAAAATGCGGGGAAATCAATGAAAGGCTACTTCCGTTTCTCCGAAGTCCGTTCAGCTCGCGATCCTCGCGGCTGTTCCGACGCGATCGATATTCGACTGTAACTGATCCATCGCGACGATCTGTTATTTTAGCAGTGCTGTCTGTAAAACACGTTGTAAAAATTATTCGCGGGGAATTTTAATCGCGCATGTAGAACCTCTCGAAAGTCTCGAGTAATACTTAATATTTGTGATAATATAATTCATGCGGGGCTGCTCTCGATATTGCGTGTTAATATTATAGCCGACGGTTATTTTTGCCGCTTTCGATCCAGATTCCCATATTTAGCGCTAATCCGCTGATTTTAATGTGTTATGAAGGTATGTGTGTCAAAACAACGTAAATCGATGTAGCGCGCTCCGTCCCAGGAGTGTTGACCCGAACAATTTACCGCCTTATCCATTATCAATATCTTTTACCGATCTTTTCACCTGAGCAACCTGCCGACCTCCGAGATCGATCTTAATTCTTGAACAATTCTAAAACGGGTTTTTTATCTTATCGCGCGCCGCAGTAATTAAGCCCCGAGTTCGATTTCTGCAAAGAGAAAAGAATATCAGTAGGAAATGAAGCGAGAATGGCGGACACTTCTCGAAGATTTCACCGCGTGGCACAATCCACCTCCGAATTTCCTTTTCTCACGGGGTGTCGTCTCATCCCCTCTCTCTCTCTCTCTATCATTTCGTACCACCCCGTACGTACGCGGGACACGTACGTAACAGTTGCGAACTACGGCGTGTATGCGTCGTACAACAGAAAGCCGGTTCCCACTGAACACCCCGTTTCTGCTATGTCTACGTGATGGAGAACGAGGGTACGGAGGTAGAAGAAAGAGAGACGGAGAGTCCCGCAGGGGTGAGAACAGGAGAGAAAGAGAGAGACAGAGAGAAAAAGAAAGAGAGAGAGACTTCGTGTGGCGTGCGTTGTGTGCGGCCTACATACATATACGGGGTGTCTCGAGCGTACTCGCTGCCTTTCGGTGGCAGAAGATCCGCGTCTGTCTTAAAACTGAGACTTGTGCATATAGACGGCGAGTTTATAGATCATTGAAAGTTAAAGTTACTATGAGTTGATTCTGTTGGCGCCGACAAGACGACAAGATTTTATCTTTCGGACTCTTACTTCGAACGAAAGCTCAGTGTCGGGCTTGGTTGCCCAAGTATCTTTTATTGAAAGGCTGAAGCGCGATACGCGACTTTAAATGGATATTTTTTGAAAGGATTGGCCGTACATATTTGATTCGAATCCACGGCCAGAAATTTAGCCGCGATAGAACCCGGGCACCCCGTATATCGCATGCGTGACGTGGTGGATGAGTCAGCCGGTGGAAGCGGTATCCGAGAAATTCGTCCAGAAACTTTCCGGAAATACGTACGCCAAAAAGCAGGATGTGCTACTTTCGGAGCTACGATAATAGTCGAACGATTATCAATATTTAATCGTCGCACGCGGTTGAAGTTCTACAGTCTTCGGTCTACAGTCTGTCTTTAGACCGTATAACAAGGACTTCTAGCTCTTTCGAACTGCAGCCGCTCGATTATAATATTCCTCGAATTTTGTATACCTCTTCGTGGACAGAGCCATTTATAAATAATTGAAGACACCCTTTTATAGATATTTGGAACTTTGATTTTCAGACAATTGTTGTGCGTGTTTAAACGTCACTCGGTATTTTTATAAAACCCCTGTGCAGCTGCGCACCCTTCCATCATGCGGAAATAAAAAAGAGGACGGTTCAGAATCATAAGCTATTGAAATTCCGCAAATAAATAATGTTCAAATTTTATCTTCCGAAAGCTTAAGCCAAGATCTTCATTTAAGAATTCAGGTGCTTATTTCCACATTCTTAAATCCATTTTATGATTTTTACCAGAATTTAAGCAGTAAATATTAATCGAAGATTTATTTTCGCATTCGTAAATAAAAAAAGAAGATTAATTTAGAATGATTCACGGAAGTAATTCTCGGCTACTAATTCGGAAAAGTATAAGGCTGCCCTCGACTCTATAAACTTCCCAATTAACTTGCCAGCTGAATTCGCGGATGATAAAAATATTCGCTCGTGTGCGATGTCGTCGCCGCGATTAAGAGGCGTCGTTCCAGGAGAGCAGCGCTTATCACAAAACATACCAGTGTCACCTTTCGTTTATCAATGATCTACTTGAAACCGAACCCGACCCGTCCATCCCCGCGCCGCGGGGCCTCTATCGGGTTCTCTAGCGACGCAATAGCGGAGCGGACGCATCTCTCGTCGTGGACGTATAAGGTCGATTCTACAATAGATGTTGTAAGCTTTAAGCCTTAAGAAATCGACCAATCACAGTCGATTATTCTTCTTACATTTCACTGTGACTGGCCAATTTCTTAGGGCTTAAAGCTTACTATACCCTATTGTAGACCCAGCCTAAAAGTCCGTCTACATAGGTCGCAACACACAAAACGCAGTTCGTAAACGCAGAGAGAATGTATCACGCATTCACATGTCTTAAATCACGTCGCAAGGCTGTTGTCTATATAAGAAAGTTGGTTTAACTCGTCGCGTATCGTCGACTTGCGAATGCGTACCCCTTATGCGCGGTGAAACATCATCTTGCGAACGCGTTTGCGAACTGCCTTTTGTTAAAGTCCTAGACAAAGAGAGAAAAAGCGCAACCGGTGTAACGGCTGCTGATTGGTTCTGCTATTTTTTTTCTATATTCAGTTAGACAGAAGAAGAAGGCTTAGTTAGATAAAAGAGAAAAATATCAGACAGTCATTTTCTTTACAAATAACATCTATATACAGGATGTCTCACAACTACCGTATAATATTTTAATAGCGTATTCTGGAAGTAAAGTGGAGTAAAAAATTCTAATATGAAAATGTCGAGGCTACAATAGTTTTTGAATTATAACCGATCAAAGATAACCAATAATATCGCGTAGAACTCCCGCGCTCAGGCCCGTAGTTACATAGACACGCGCGCACAAACCTACACTGAGAAAAAAAATTTGTTGAAAAACGCAAAATGTGTTTCATCCAACTGAAATATTTAGACCGATACGTTCAACTAAACAATTGTTTTAACTGAACATTAGTTGAATTAACTAATTCTTGATTAAAAAATTTTGATGGTTGACATGAATGAACTATACCTTTTTTAATGCAACTTAATAATTGTCGAATCAACCATTGGATCAACAACTATACAAATTTCGTCCGTACAACCAATTTTTTTTCTCAGTATAAGCGTACGACATTTTCATATTAGGATTTTTTACTCTACTTCCAGAATACGCTACTAAAATATTGTACGGTGGTTGTGAGACACCCTGTATATGCTTGGTTGTTCTCTCTTATATCCAGGACTTTACGTTTTGTGTGTTGCGACCTATGTAGACGAGCCTTAATGAAATGCGAGCGCGCGCGCGCAAAAACGACGATTTCAGTCACTCGGCCAAGCTGGCTCCAAGGTGTCGCGGACGGCATGCGGGCGATATTGTCCTATTTTTTTACGCGCGCAATGCACATCTGCCGAAATTCCGTGCGCTGTCTTTCCGGCGAACCGCAATGTCGTGTCGCGTGGAGCGGAGAAGTTTTACGCGCGAAAATTAATCCGCGACCTACGTTAAGCCGGCTCCGACTCCGGCTAATATCGCGATGACGATTTTTCCTCGCCTCATTGTACAAATGGGACGTATAAAAAAGGAAGGGCACGTCTCCGACTGTCTTTATCGCTTTGTCGCAGTTTACGTATACACTACAGCTCAAAAGTTTCAGCGCACTCTCCGTTTATAGAAATTTCGTGATATAAAGAACAAAATATGAATACAGTTTGCACATATATTATGTTTATTAATTTATTATTATATATTTTTATTGAAACTGGAAAAAAAAACTTTTTTTTATAGATTTTTGACTCTTCAAAGTAATCTCCTCGGGCTTTGACAACTTATTGCTTGTTAAATCGGTTATTGTTAGTCACTCACGTAATATTCAAAAGTTTGAAATCGAATTTTCATTAAATCGGTATACATATGTGTCCATATTTGAGAAATTTACTTATAATTTCTGTTTATAACTATTTTTCGGCACTATTGATCTTATTGATTATGTCCGTGATTGAAAATAAGAGAATATATCATAACTCTATATTTTATGTATAAAAAATTGAAAAATTGTTAGCAAAAATATAAGATGTGCCGAAACTTTTGAGCGGTAGTGTATCTATTTTTTTTTGTTATTTGCGTCATTTGTATGTCAAACTGAGTTTGCTTCAGGGGAGACTGTATTGACAGTATGACAGGAGGTTTGTGTATGGTCAAACTGAAGGCGAAATTTACGAATTTATTTTAGGGAATAAATGGACACCGTCCTCAGTTTAGGTGCTATTTACTGCTATATTTGAGATGTAAAAAATTAATTTGTAATACAAAACTTGAAAATATAAAAGCTTTCTGTCAGGCCCGAAAATTTCGAGTGCCTTGCGTTTTGCCACGATTCCGTGACTTCTAAGGAAGCAATCTGCTATTTTCTGATTTAGTTTTCCTCAGAACATTTTGCTCTACAGATTGAACCTAAAATAGACCATTAGAAAAATGTTTATACAAAATGGTAATAAACGTAAACGTAAAGCTCTAATTTTCGTGATGTAAAAATTGACGTTATTTATAACAATAACGGAAACGAAACAATTTTTATAAACTATACTAAATAACTTCTGTAAAACTCAAGCGATATCTATCTTGATTTTCGAGTAATTCTCTAACAAAACTGTTCAAAAACTGTTTTCAGGCCTGTCTTATATTTTTAACAAGTTTTGTATTACACGGAAAGAACAGTTTTGCTGAAATATCTAAAAATTTAGCCAGATACAGATCTAAAAATAATTATGTTGAACCATCCAAAATATAATTATGTGGGACGTTCAAGCATAATGACAATGCTGCAAAAAGTTTTGACATTCTAGCAAACAGCTTGAGCGTCCTACATAGTTATTTTGTATGGTCCAACATAATTATTTTCTGATCTTTGTTTCTGACTGAACTTTTAGATACATACTTCAGCAAAACCGTTCTTTCCGTGTACAAATTAATTTTCATCTTAAATAAGTAGTGATAAATAAAATCGAAACGGACACAACTGTATCCATTTACTCAGAAATAAATTCGCAAATATCGCCTTTAATTTTACTGACTCACACGTGTTCCAAACAATGTAATATTTTAGAGAATGCTATCCTGGAACGCTTAATGAATAGTCATATCTGTCAGATTTGAAAATGCGAAGCTATCACATGACAGACGAGGTATTTTAAGATAATTAGATAAATATTCGTTCTCGACGACATTCTCATACTTTCGACAGCAATAGAAATATTCAGATGCACTCCTTTTTTTAGACGGTCTGCCTCGTATACATATAGAGATACGGCGCTTCGCCACGAGCACACGAGCCAGCGGAAAAGTTTGCCGTGAGGCATTGAAAGCCACGGTTGCGTTCTATCGGCACTCGCATAGCGTAACAGCTGTACGACGAAAGGTGTTCATTGATGTGACATCTGCACCTTGATTCCCTCCCTTTGCCTCGCCGCCCGATGGAACGGCGCGTTTTAGTGAATGACCTCTTCCCCTGCAAAAGCCGATCTCGAAAAACCAGCGCTCGTTTCGGGTAAAAAAAAAGTATCGCTAAAATAATATCGGTTTATCCCGCTGACGTGCAAAGGGGCAGCTCCCTAAACTCTCGACTCCAGGATTCATTAGATTAGATTAGAATTAGAGAGATCGGGAGATTAGTTAATTCAAGAATCGAGATCCCGGGGAACGGGACTTACGTAGGGCTGAGAATAGAGATTTTAAGGGTGCAGAATTGACAAATTCAGTTTCAACGGCCGAGGAACTCGAACGTCCGCGAGGGGATAAGAATTAAGATCCGAACTTCGGGAACTCGGGAACTTGGGGTAGAGGATCCGGGAGGGGACGGAAACTAAAACTCCGGCGTCTCGTCAAATTCGCGAGTAAGGTTTTAACCGGGCTGAAGCACTCGATTTTAATCCCCCCAGCGGCGAACTCCCGTTCCTCGAGCGAACTCAGACCCGTCAACCCGGACTCGAGTGTCGCTTTAAAAATAAATAATATCGATAAACTCGATTTAACTCCCCCTCTCTCTCAGAGGGAGGGAGGGTTGGGCAGGGGGAGAGAGTTTACCGAGATTTATCAAATTTCGCGCGGAATAAAAGCGCGGGGGTGGGAGCGGAAGCGGACCGGTGGGGACACGAGGGAGGGCCGGGCGCGTTCCCGGCGAGCCGACGGGACATCCCGTAGGAACGACGTCGGGCACGCGGGACACGCGGGGGCGAATTCGTGCTATGCCCGACATGTGAGCACGCATAGGGCCTCTCCACACCGCCGGGTGTCGCGTTTCGGCGCGTGCTGCGCGAGGATACGTCACAACACCGTGGAAACCGCACCGCCGCGCGAGGATACGTCACCTCGTCCCGTAGAGGCCACGTCGGGGGAAAAAAAAAGCGAGGAGAAAAAGAGAAGACACGTAAACGCCTCGGACGTCCTTGATTAGTGGGGCGTGGAGCCGCGGGGACGGAATGGCGAGATTGTAAACGCGCGTGCTGTTTCGTCAGTCGTAAATCCGGCGCGGACGAGATTTATCGTTCGTTAAATCGTGGTGAGGAACGCGCGAGATGATTAGCTTCTAATTTAGCGATATCGCGTGGCGCGGGTAATAAGGATCTCATGGGAATAATTACGTTACGAGAGAGTCTAGAACTAGAAGTCAATTTGCGGGGGCTAATTTTCCGGTGATTTTTCGTGGACAAAGTACGATTGGCTTCAGGAATTTCGTAAAATTCTTGGTTCACACGAGAGACCGAGAACATTTATTTCGCTCTCATTATTTTGTCCGAATTATTGTGAATTATCTGCCGCGATAATTATTATATATATGCAAAATATATTATAAGATATAAAAATAAAAAGAGATATAAGAATGATGTAACGATCGTGCTTTGAAATCAGATCGAACTTATTTATCTTAAAG
>NJRP01000227.1:232223-248030 GCA_003063835.1 Aphaenogaster floridana | reverse complement strand
CATTAGATCGCGAGTAAAACTTGTCGCACTTATTACACAAAACCGAAGTAAGAATTACAGTTTCCAAGTAATTTTTATTAATGAAATTAGTCACCGTTGGGGGACCCCGGTATATGTACGGTATATTTACCGTCTGGAAGAAAAACTTTTCAACTCCTTTCTGACCAACTACGGACTCCTAACTTTATTTAAAACAGAAAATAGAGGTGCGCGGACGAAGTTCTCGCGCTAAAGCAGTACTAAGCGAATTCCACCTTCGATCTTTCGAACTTGGAAACTCAAAAATTCGCATTTACAGGGACGGCGCGGTATTGATCGCGCTGTTAAAAACACAAGCGTAGCATCGCGGTAGCGCGATGTAACTCCGTGATAAGCTCCGCGGGACAGGGAAACGACACAGCCGTATATCGATTCCTTTTCTTTTCTTTTTTTTCCCATTACGTCCAGTGCGTGTAAGAAGACACGTGTGTAGCGGCCGATGTAAGACCCTGCGCGACGTTAAGCGTTGACGTTGAGGAAAGACGACATTAATTATGCGCGGCGCGTCCGCATTTATTGCATCAGTTTCGAAATTCGGTGAAATTCTTACGTCAGTTCGTCACGAAAACGCCTTGATATTTAGCATAAATTAGGGATCCTCGACTCTCAGATTCGTTTTGGATCCGCGGGTTTAAAGATCCGATTTCCTACAAATTGAGATGCTCGGAATTATAACAGCTCGTTCGAGCGACTGGAGGTAAACCGAAATGTAAAACGTATGAAAAAAAAATAATTTTCAAAAACAGCAGTTGCGTGGAGAGCCAATCCGAATGAGAGTCGCGAAATGAATGTTCGTAAATCATTTAGCTGGCTTAGGAATATCGCACATGGGGGATGTATCTGGCGAAAGTAAATAGAAAGACACGAGGAGCTCTCTGCGACTAATGCACCTGACCCCCCTCGTGTGACGATCGATAGCGACGATAACGGTGGACGCAATTAAACGCAAATGACATCCAGCAATGAGGCGCACGTACCTATAGTCATTACCAGATGAATTCGAGCACGAACAACAATAGCAGCGGCATAATAAAGGCAATTTATAAGAGTGCAACGTTACGCTCGTCCGATTGATTGCCGTTTTAACGGCCGAGCGAATTATTCATCGTCTGTTTGGAGCTGCTTCCTGGAAGACCTGAAAGGCGCTCTACCGACGTTCCCCTTGAGAAACCTATTTCCCACGTGATCCCGCAAATCAGGCTGACAGCAATTTATCGGTCTCTTTCCCCCGGTATCTCTGTTTCATATAATTCGAATTTCGATTTTAATTCGCAATTTTAATTCGAATCTCGATGCGCCGGGGTTGAAATTTGATATTAATTCTTCAATTCGGTTCTCTCTCGATTTCCAATTCGTCAATTTGATTTTAATTTCTAGAGACGCCGAGATAAAATCTCTTCAGGATTTTTCTTTTTTTTGAAATTGTAGACGCGGTTACACCACATTCGCTCCCGTTGCTCGACTTGCACTGCATTAGATTTAAGGGTTTCGCGCGCGAAAGGTCGGCCGTTCGGATTCGCGAATGCGTTCTAACGAGACGGGTTTTCGCGGGAGAGGAGAGAAAGGAAGAAAGAGTGAGAGAGAGAGAGGGAAGGAAAGAGAAGGAAGAAAGAAAGAGACACGTGGGAAACAATAGCGGGAGAGGCTCTAATGTGAAGAGCACTGAATCGACCCTTCTTCTTCTTCTTCTTTGGCATTGTCTCCTCCCGGCGAACCCTTTTGCTCCCGTGCCTTGCCGCGCCTTTTCTTCGCTCCCCACCGGCCTTTTTCACAACCCTAAGAGTTTCGTACCACGAGGGGCTACCGGTAGAACAGTAACCGTAGAGGTAGTCCCTCTTCCCGACATTATCTGCATGCCTCGGTAGGCGCGCAAAGAAGTGATGGAAAATGGAGAGAGAGAGAGAGAGAGAGAGAGAAAGTGAAAGATGGGAAAAGGGTGAGAGGACGAGCGCTTTTTATTTTTCTTAACGAGAGCGGCGGTTACGAGGCGGTTTATACTATTGTTTAAAGACAAAACACCTTGAGTTACCGAATACCTATATACAGAATGTCCCACAGTTCGTGAGCTTAACTCTTTCGGTCCTGACGTCCATTTCCATAATGGATGCCAATTCTACTACAATTAATTCTTTTTTTACGTCATACATGAAAATATACTTTGACAGGTAAGATTTCTTCGTATTTGTGCAATAAAAAAATTGGGGGATAAAAGAATTAATTTCAATGACATTCTATGGCGAACTTGTGGAAGCCGAGCTACTAAAAATTCAGAGTTATAATTGGTTGAAAAAGTAAGAGATTCATCGTTTTTTTTAATACATGAATTTTCAGTTTCAGAAAGATTAGTGTAGATCAGGTAATAAATATTCTACAGCTAAACTCGAACGGATTTTAACAGAATTTTAATCTAAAGTTTCATCACAAGATATATAATTTTAGAAAATAGAACTCACAAGGAAGAAATTATGACTCCTTTAATGCAAAAGAAATCGATTCTAAATTCCTGAGATTTATATTAGAAATTAAAGTCGCGGAGTGCACAGCAATCGAGAAATCTATTAGAACATTGGATCTGAAGCGAAGGAGTCCGAATAGACCTGAAGATTGAGGTATAACATTTTATAAAAAGATATCTGAGAGAAAGCTGTATCAAATTTTATATTAAAAAAAGTCCAAACGCAGGGAGGATCACTCTGCTCTTGGCGATCACACTCGAGTGACGCGAAAATCGCGAATCCCGCGCGGTGGTTCCCGTCGGATGGAAGAAGGTGGTCCGCAGGAGGGGGAGGACGAGGGAGAGGCGGGGAAAAGAGAGGGAAGAACGACAACGACAACGAGGACGATGACGACGACGACGGCGTGGCGAACATGGCGGCTCCGGAAAGCGAAGCCGTGCCGAGCGAGGCCGAGGTCGCGCGGCTGCGCCGCGACGCCGTCGTCGTCGCCGCCGCCGCCGCCGCCGCCGCCGCCGCCGCCGCCGCCGTCGTCGTCATCGTCATCGTCGACGGCGGCGTCGGCGATGGTGGTGGTGGTGGCGGTGGCGGCGGCGGCGGCGGCGGCGGCGGCGGCGGCGGCGGTGGCGGCGGCGGTGGTGGCGGCGGCCGCGTGACCATCGCGCGCGATCAATACCTGCACGCGCGGCGCGACGAGCGCCGCGACGCCAAGCGTCGCGCACCGCGCACCGCGCCGGGGACGAAGGATGTTGAATTCGAAAAGTGTTATTCCGCGCGTCTATCTCTGAATGATATGGAAGGGAACGCCTCTCCCACGTGGGTGCCACGTGTGCGCTTCCGCTCTCCGCGCGCGCGTGCGAAGCGCGCGCGCGGATCCTTCGCGCGCGTATCCCCGAGTAACGTTATCCCCGCGCGTTATCATCTCCGCGAGGATCCTCCGCGTCCCGTCGTTAATCCCAGGGTTCGCTTAAATCGACAGGAGGGGCCCGTCATTTCCCGCTCTCCGGAAATGGGTTCGAAAGAGAAACGTGTTTTGAGCAACCGATTGTGCAATTTTCTACGTTTTTTTTTCGGCCGTCCTTTCATATGTTTTTATATATTCATACATTCGACTATTTTTCACATTAGTACCTAATAGCTATTAGTATCTATTAGTACCTATTTAGCTATCTACACTCTAATTTTGTCTCGCGCAGATTACGAATGTAAAGTCGCTATTTTTGAATGGTCGGTGAATATTTTATTTATCGGGAGATGTAATTCATAACCGAGAGTAATTCGAAACCGCTGGAACATGCTCAAACGTTAAGTAATTCCGAGCAGTCAATTTCCGGACATGTGAAATTGATTTCCGTTGTGTTAATAAAAAATGTAAGTCTCTTGTACTCGTGGATTTCCTATCGGAGATCAGACCGCGAATTAATTCATTCGTCAATTCATTAGTAAAATTAGGATATCTTTTTACAATCCGATCGTAAGTTCGATTTTTGTTCATCAGACTGGTTTTCAATTAATGCGATTTGGAGTTCTTTATACATTAAATAGCTCGAGAAGAAACGCTTTTTTTCCGAGACTCGCTCCAGAGGGGAGCGTCATCGGATAGGGTACAGTTTATTTTGAATCGAAGGGTGTCGCTGAGAGGGCTTGTAACGCGGTCTGTCAAGCAGGTGCAATTTACAGAATTATTTTTAAGATATCTTTGAATCGCTTGGATGCTTACATGTGTAGTAAAATAATGTGTCTACAGGTCTCTATAATTGTTCTGAGTGCGTTCGACAGGTTCTGAAAATCTGTTTTCTTCAAACACACATGTTTGACTCTTCATTTATTTTTATCTTGTAATATCGCATCGCTTCGACAAAGTGATTAAACGAAGCGATTAGAGAAATATTGTATATATTTTCTTCTATATTGTTCCATCTTTATTTTATTATTTCAGTTTTGTTTAATTAGACAAGAAATTAAAAGCAAAGATTTAACATGGCATCTCGCTCTTTTCGATGCTCAACTTATTAACTTTTGAACATTATTTTAAAGTCGCCGTCAAAGAGCGAGATGTAGCGAATATTCAGTTTACTAGGAAACCTAAGGAATCGCTTAGAAGACGTAGGGATGATTTTAAAAAGAGGCGAAATGCCGGCGGACGACCCGGCATGGAGCGTTGGTATCCGAGGGATCTCACGATCATCGATTGTGGATCGCTATCACGGACGTGCAGGACGAGAACATAGGCGAGCAGCGAGACACGTGTGTGAAGCGTGAGACACAAACGTGTGTTCGTTTACAGGTGTATTACGTATGTAGTACGTGTGCGAGAGACTCACACGACGATGACAACGATGAGGACAACGACGACGATGACGATGACGACGATGACGACAAATGTCGGTTAGAATCCGAGTGTCATATCTTTCTCGTTGTTTTCTTATAAAAATGGATAAATACACGAAGTATATACGATAGAGAGGTGGGACTTTCGATTGAGTGTTTCGATTCGAGTGGTTTGTGGGGGGAGGGAGTTTTGTATACGTGGTGAATGATGGGGGGGGGTCTCTCTCTGACGCGTGGACGACTAACCTGCTAGCCGCAAGGCCGACATTCTCTGAAACTCGGGCTCCTGCAGCCACTTCCACATCCGCCGGAAGGTCTCGCGGCCGCTCTTGAGCTTGGACCAGGGCTTCGGGTTGCGCAGCAGGTCGCTGAGGGTGCCCTGGCTGCGGCACAGCACCCGCTGCGCGAAGATCGCCTGCGGTATGCTGTACCTCTTGAGCTCGGCGCTGATACGCTGCGCGAGCTCCTTCGTGTTGATCTCCTCGACCTCGCCGGCGCCGCCGTTGCCCGCCGCCGACACCGTCTTCATCACCACCGATGTGTGTTGCACGTGCTGCGTGTGCGATATCGTCTGCTGCTGCGGCATCGTCTGCTGCTGCTGTTGCTGCTGCTGCTGCTGTTGCTGCTGCTGTTGCTGCTGCTGTTGCTGCTGCTGCTGCTGTTGCAGTTGCGTCTGCATAGTTGGTGGCGGCGATGCCGCGCTCGGCACCGAATGTGTGCCGGGCGGGGAATGATGCGATGGCGCGAAACTCGCCGTGGCCGAGACGGCCGGCGGCGAGGACGGGCTAAGCGCCGCCGGACTCTGTTGTAACCGCGGTAGAAAAGCCGGGTCGTAATGCGGACTCGCGGACGACTTGTGCGGCGAGTTGAGGCCGCTCTGACTGTACGCGCTCTGCGGCGAGAGCGGACTCGGTTGCAGTCCCGCGCCCGGCGACGGATAATTGTGCGGCGGCGACATGCCCATCGTAGGTAGCTTGTCATACGCGTACGGAGAGCCGCCCATACCGAGGCCGATGTTACCCAGGCCGTTGTTCTGCATTACGGCGAAACTACCGGTGACGCCGCCGGCCGCGTGACCGCCGTAAACGAATTTGTCGCTCATAGTAGAGATCGGCGGTAACGGCTGCAGCGGCGTCAGCGTGGCGTACGACGAGCCCGGACTGAAGCCGGGCGGCGACATCCTCTCGGCCACCGAGGTCAGTGTCTGATACGTCGGCTCCGGCTGCATCGCCCTGAAGTCCGTCGCGTCGATCATGCTCGCGACCGACACGCTGATCCCCGACGTAGGCGTTAGCTTGCCCGGACTGAGGAGCTCCGAGTCGTCGGCGTCGCGCGAGTCCACGTCCACGTCCTGAGGCGGCACGATCACCGACAGGGACTCCCGCGCGCTCTGCCTGCCACCGCCGCCACTACTACTACTACCACCACTGCCACTACCGCCGCCGCCGCCGCCACTGCCGCCGCCGTTACCACCGCTGCCGTTGCCGTTGCCGTTGCCGTTGCCGCCACCGACGGCGCGTCCGCCGCCGCCGCCGCCGCCTCCGCCACCGTCACCGTTGCCTCCGATTCCGCCGCTGCCGCCGCCGGCACCGCCGCCGCCGCCGCCGCCACCACTATCACCGCCACCACCACCGCCGACGCTCGGCGGATCCTGGGACGACGACAGATCCTCCGCGGCGGCGAGGTCTCGCTCCTCCTTGACGCCGAGCGCGCCAGCCGCGAGCAGTTCCAGCGGTAGGCTCGCGCACGCGATGTCGGGGCTTTGAGAGGCCGACGAAGACATACCCTCGACGCTACCTCCTCCGTTACCACCACCACCGTTGCCGCCACCACCACCCCCGTTACCACTGCCGCCGCCGCCTCCGCCGCCCCTACCACCCCCCGTTTCGTGCACGACCTCGTGCTGATGCTGCTGCTGTTGATGATGGTGGTGATGGTGGTGGTGGCCGTGATGGTGATGATGATGGTGGTGGTGGTTGTGATGCCTACCCCCACCGACCACGATGCCCCTACCGCCACCTCCACTTCCTCCTCCTCCTCCTCCTCCTCCTGCGCCTCCGCCTCCTCCGCCACAGTTCCCATTCGAGCCGCCCCCACCGCCCCGGCCATGCGTAGACACCGCCGCCGGGGAATCGACCGAGTCCAGTAATTGCTCGCTATGCGATTGATGATCGCCTATGTCCCCTATACCTTCCATTTACGCACATCTAGTTCGGTAGTGGGCGCACTGCCACTCGCTCCTTCGCTGTCGTACGCCGCCGACGACGACACTCCGCCGCACCGCGTGCCGCACAGATCGCACCGCACCGCAACACCACACAGCGCGCGCGCACGTTCGCGCTGGAGTAGTTTTTTCGCGATATTTCCTTCGCGAACACGAGGAGCACTCGCTACTCTCTGCTCTCTTTCTCCGTTTAACGCCGATGATCGAGTTGATCGCCGTTTCGAGAGGGTTGCTATGAGCCTCCCTGATCACTGATCTCGTTGATCTCTGATCACTGATTACCGCACGACCGCGAAGCGACGACGTGCACGATCCTCTCGACGACTACCCCGCGAGTACAGCGCGTAAGCGGACGACAACAACGACGACGATGACGACGACGATGCTGATGCTGAGGCTCTACCGTCACGTCGGATCGGCATAAGGAGCACCCGGTGGTAACGCAACGACCACCGTGCGCCCATGACACCGCGCGAGTGCGGAGCGAGTGAGAGCGCACGCTCTCTGCGCTCGCGCGCCCGAGTGCGAGCGCACCCGGCACCGGCTCTTCCCGGTAGAAGAGACGAGGAGAGAAAGAGAGTGAGAAAGAGAGAGAGAGTGTGAGAAAGAGACAAAAAGAGAGCGAGTCACAGGCGGACCCAGAATACGAGACGAAGTGGCGAGAAGGGGGTCGATTTCACCACACTCTGTCCCGCACCGCCGCCTCCGTTCCGTCTCGTTCTCTATCGGGGACTTGTTCCGCTCCGCCCCCTTCCCCTAACGGTCCCTACCCCGGGTGTTCCGAGTCACACTACCGGCACCACTGCCACCTGGTCCGTTCTACTACCCTGTTACACTACTACTACCACTATATCACTACCGCTATTCCGCTCGCGCGCTTCTTCGTGTCGCGTGCCGCGAGTTCCTCCTCTGGTCCAGGTGCGACCGCGTCTCTGTCCTCCTCTTCCTCCTCCCCCTCCGCCCCCTGTCCCCGCCACGTGTCAGTTTGTTCGTTCGTTCGTTCGTTCACGGAGGGGAGCCAGCCGTTCGCTCACACAACACACCACCACTGTCACTATCACTACACCAAGCACACCGTCAACGGAGCCGTTACCGTTGTACCTGCGCAGTGGTACCGTTCGCGCCTTTTCTCCCCACGGTCGACGAGGGTCCACGTCCACGTGAAGGAGACCCGGAGATGGTGCCGGAACGGCGGAGTCTTAACCCTCGCAACGATTCGCGCGCGACTACAATAGCTTCCGAATGACAATCGCCGGAAGATAGCTCGCGACGACTGTCGACCTTCGCGATCGTCTTTTCGTTCCCTTTTTGCTCGGCTCTACGAGGGTGCGACGACGATAACTTCGTACGTACGGAACGTTAAGTGACAGAAGCGACCCCTTGCCGGTCACACTCGCCGGCTAAGCCACCACCATCAACGGCGCGCCACTAAGGGTGTGTGGGTGACACGGACACCCACCGCCCACCACCGCCGCCACCGTCACGACGACGACGACGACCACCACCACCACCACCACCACCACCACCGTCGCCGCCACCAGCACCACCAGCAGCAACTCCAACTACGACGCCGCCACCGACGTCGCCGCCGCTGGCGTCAGTCAGCTTTCTATCGATTTTCCGATACCTCGTGACCAACGTAGCTCGATGCGCGCGGCTCGATACTTCGAGCATAAACATCGACTCGCGTCACCCGCGTCCGCCACCGCGTCCCGCGACCTCGACCCAGCGATGTACACAGCCGTTGATGAGAGGGCTGCTCCGGATTCGACGCGACTCGACGCGATTCGATTCGCGATCGTCACCTGTCTTCCCACGAAATGCCGCCTATCTCTTCGGCGAAGTACACACCGGTACACACCGCGAGAAAATCGTCTCTCGAAGAAATCGTCCCGCCGAGCTCTCTTCAGAACACCCGATACACTCCGGAAAGAGATGCTCCACCATGAGATGCGACACTTCGCGGTCCTCTCCTTGCGATCTCTCTCTCTCTCCTGCGAATCGGCTTCGGCTCTCCGGTCTCTTCAACTTCCCGGCGAACTTCCTTTTTCCTCGAACTAGGTCGCCGACGTGATAGTTCACCGCGGGAAGTTACTTCGCCCAAGTGCGCCAAGTTTCTCGAGTGCACTGCGGACTTTGCTCCTCTTCTCCACCTTCCCGGAAATTGCCGCGATCGGCCAGGTTATTTAACGAGCGCCGGCCTGCCCGGTCGATCACCAAATCGATACATGTCGGACGGTCCGCCAAAGACGAAGCCCGCGAAGTCTCTCCACGCGAAGCGCCGATCTCTCGCGCGCGCGCGCGCCCGCGCGCGAAAATCGCCGTCGAAATCGCGCGGTGCCGGTCCCGCTCGGTCTCACTCTTCAGGATCGAAACGTCGATACGCCGATAGAGCCCGCGTCGTCCACCATGACGACGCACGCCGCGCCGAGATTCGCTCTTCAAGATGTCGTCCTCCTCCCGTGGCCGCGAGAACGAACGATCCGCGAGAACGATAACTCGATCGAGCGACACCGATGGCGGAATCCGCGCACACACGCGTGCACACAGACACGCGCGCGCACACACACGTACACATATAAACACACGCCGGGCAGGGGCGGCAGAGAAGAAGAGGGGTCGTCGACGATTGGTCGCGGCCGGCGTCGATACGGAGATCAATGGCCGCCCGCTCTCTCCCGTGTGGAGAGAGAGAGAGACCACGACGGCGTCGAATCGACTGTCAGGCACTTCGGCCGCGCGCTTTCGATCGATCGGCTTTGCGGAGTCGAAGTCGCGGCCCGACGCCTCCGCGCGCTCGATGGCGCACCTGACCTCGAAGGGTGGCGAGAGAGGAGACGATTCCTTAGGGTTACTTCTCTCTTTCCGGCCGGCGGACCGGGATACTTCGCGACCGATCCTGGACTCGGTATTCTGCGACTCGCCGACGCCGGCTCGCGCTCGCGTGCGCACGCTTCAAAGCGCACCGCGACGCTCTTCTTTACGTGTGTCTTTCTCTTCCCTTCTCTCTATCTCCCTCTCTTTCTCTCTCTCTCCCTTTCCCTCTTTGCACCCTCAGCGCTCCCGCTGTCGTCGGCGACGTCTTCGTACTCCCGAATTCCGTCGCAGTTTGTCCGGCACGCGAATTTTCTCTCGAGAAGAATGACTTCCTCGCGCTGAACGATTCTTCTTTTTCTTCTTCTTCTTCTTCTTCTTCTTCTTGCTCTCGTTCCGCGACCTCGGACCTCGAGTCTCCGGCGCGGCGCCTGCAGGAACCGCGCGAGGCAAGAAGGACGTTTATACGGCAAGGGCGCGCACGAGGTCGAGTCGTGTGGTGTTGTTGGAACACACGGAGAGAAAACGAGCGCGTCTCGCGCTCGCACGGAGTTGTGCGGAGTTGCGCAAATCGCGAATGCTACGCTACGCGAGAGCCTCCGGCAGGAGGGTGCCTTTCTCTCTCTCTCTCTCTCTCTCTCTTTTGCTCTTTCTCTCTCTCTCGCTCTTTCTCTCTCGCTCTCTCGAGGGGCGAGACGGGTGCGACGGAGTCGAGGGGCGTACGAGGGGGTTGCAAGAGCGCGGCGGGGAGAGAGAGGGGCGGAGATCTCGCCACGGGGATCTGTAACGAACTCGATACGCAGGGGTCGAGGGAGGGACGGGACGGCTCCGGGGGTTGAAGGGTGAAGAAGGGTGCCGCGGGCGGGGTTGGGGGACGGAGGGGACGAACGAGTCAGGGGTGGCCCAGGGACCACTCGACCGCGTCCGGTACCCCGAACGACGCACAATGTTGCTTCTCAATTAGACGAACCTCTTCCTACATACGGCTTCGGCGTCCGCTCTTCTTTTTTTTTTTTCCTTCCTTCCTTTCCCTCGCGACTCGGCTCGATAGCCGGGTTCGATGCTCCCGTGGTTTGATTTATCGAGCGACGGGGGACAATAATCGATTCGCTTCTCCACTCGGAGAGCTGTGTTTGCTATCAGCGCATTGTCAGCGCGATATCGATCCGTCGAATTGACTGACACGACGCGGCCGTCACGCCGCGATATCTTTATACTGGCACCTGCGCGCGTGTTAACTCCTCAAAAATTTATTTAATTCCATTGAGCTGCTCGCGCTCGAAAAGAGCGTGAGAACAGCACGGGGCGGAATTTTAGGAATTAACGGAGCGATCGAAGCGAGCAACGATGTAGTTTCAACAAACGAACACGAATATATGAAAACATAGTTTTTTTTAATATTCAGCGCGCACAGGGTCCACTGATGTTCAATTCAATGAAAGCCGAATAAGCGAAAGCGAGATCTTTTCTATAACATCGAGTGATTACACACGGAACGTTTACAGTTTGACGAGCGCGTTGTACTCGCAGTTTCGATTTTATATGATTCAGTATTTTGTGCGTGAGAGCGTTTTATATCTTAATGACAATAATAAGCAGCAACAATAAAACGTTCTAATGGAAACAATAGAAATAAAAGCAATAAAATATTCTAACAAATACTTTTATGTTATATGATATGTTATATGAATAATGACATGTTTGTTATGTGTATATATATATAATAATATAAATAAATAATAATATATAATGAATAATATGTTATATCTACAGGTGGCACAAACAGGTTTTTGCACAAGTTTATTATTTCTTCTTTGTTGTATTTTATCACGATCCGTCCGAAACAAAGGTAGAATATTATAATATTATATAATTACGAATATGCAATATATATTAAATATTTTATAAACCTGAAAAGAAGATGTTTGTGCCAATGATTTTGTACGATTTTGAATGAAATACTGATGCATCATAAAAACTTAAATAAATCTTTTAAGTAAGAGAAGCGTTCTAAATAATTAGTAAATTTTAATAACCTTCTTTCATTAAAAATGCTCTAAGATTTTCTCACACAGAATAAAAATGCATTGATTGGCACGTTAAAAGATGTAAAAATTTCATAGCACTTTGAGATTGTAGGTATGAATATATAATTATTCATATCAGTTATTATATATTATTCAAATAGAGTAAATATTTTAAAAATTTTATTGAATATTTTATTAAAAAAGATAGAAAAATGTTCATGCAAAAATAGATTTTTATAACACTATGAATAAATAATATATTTTTAAAATAAAATCAACTTCTAAACAACTATTTTTGCAATTTTCGAAACGCTTGAACTCACTTTCTTTTCATTCCTGAAAAGATATTTATAATAATATTTAAATAAAGCGTACACACAATATTATTTTATTTTATTTTATCTTACAACTTTTTATACATAACTCGCATAAATCATGTGTGTCAACACGTTACAAATATTTTTTTCTCTCTCTAGATATATATATAAACCTCTATTTATATGTATATTACATAATTTTCTCTCTCCATATATATAGAAGAAAAAGTACACAGAGCTTTTTAAAAATTACGTCATGTATCCGTGAGCTGTGACGCGCGGAGATCTCCCGCCTCAAATGGAATCGACATCCGAGCGTAAAGGGGCATAAAGAGCGGGGTAATCGACAAGGGATGAAGAGTGCGAGTCCATATCCACCCTATTAAAGGGCGGAATCCGGGACTGTGTGCAAGTCGCCAACTGCGACGTAGGCGCTGGAATTGCACGGAGCCGCGGGCGCTCGGCGTTGTTGTGCGCCTCGGACTGTTTGCTAAGTAGTTGCCAAGGAGTACAGCGCGCTTTGGAATACAAGGAGACTCGTGTCTGTAGTTCTGTACGTCCGTTCGATCGCGGGAAGCGCGTCGGATGCAGCCGTGGTGCAGCCACGTTGCGATGCCGGCTCTCCGCCGAGAGAGCTGCGGCCATTTACAATTCAATTCATCCGCAATTACAATACAAGTGGACTCACCCTCCCCCCCCCATGATTTCCGATCCTACCGGCGGTGTCCTCCGGAAAGATCGGAAACTTTCCCGGGACACCGGATTCCGCGGCGCGGAATTTCCAAGATGAATCGCGCGAAGGGATTCGCTTTCGTTCGGACTCGATTCGACTCGCGAAATTGATCGAAAGTCGCCACACCGCGAAAGTAAGTCAACGAAATGAAAAGCCGCGACTTTTCCGACCGGCGTATTCAAAGATCTAATAAGTTTCGAACGTTTACAGCTCGATATTGATATTGAAAACACGGGAAAGTGTGATGTAAAAATATGAGGTGAAAATATGTGGATATTACATACTGCGTTTTCCATCACTGTTAAATTTGTAATGTCAAACTATACCCAATTTGGGTCATTTTTAATAATTCCTATAGGTCGCCACTGCTGCTATTCAAAAGGTCGTTAATTTAACTAAAACAATGAAGTTAAATGATTAAACTCGCGAAATGTATTAAATTTGACTTAAATTTAATTTATTATACGTCCTTTTTTTACGTCAACATTATTAATATTTTCTTGGATATTAGACGCCGCTTACTTTGAAATTAAGCAATTCCACCACAGATGTAATTGTTTTTTTAACCACACATGTTTTGTGTTAAAAATAACAAAATGTTATTTAACTTAAGGAATTGGTTTAAATTTATTCGACGCTGTTTACTTTGAAATTAAGCAATTCAACCACAGATGTGAGTTAATTAGATGTGATTGTTTTTTAACTACATGTTTTGTGTTAAAATAATAAATTTTGATACACGTGGAAGTTAAAAATAACAAAATTGTTATTTGGCTTAAGAAATTGGTTTAAATTTATTCGACGCTGTTTACTTTGAAATTAAGTAATTCAACCACAGAAATGAGTTAATTAGATGTGGTTGTTTTTTAACCACATGTTTTTTTGTGTTAAGATATATAAAATAACAAAATGTTGTTTAACTTAATTAAGGAATTAGTTTAAATTTATTGGATACTGTTTACTTTGAAATTAAGCAATTCAATCACAATGAATTAATTAGATGTGGTTGATTATTTAACCACATGTTTTTGTGTTAAAAAATTAAAAATAACAAAATGTTATTTAATTTAAGGAATTGGTTTAAATTTATTCGACGCTGTTTACTTTGAAATTAAGTAATTCAACCACAGAAATGAGTTAATTAGATATGGTTGTTTTTTAACCACATGTTTTTTTGTGTTAAAATATTAAAAATAACAAAATGTTGTTTAGCTTAATTAAGGAATTGGTTTAAATTTATTGGATACTGTTTACTTTGAAATTAAACAATTCAATCACAATGAATTAATTAGATGTGGTTGATTTTTTAACCACATGTTTTTGTGTTAAAGTATTAAAAATAACAAAATGTTGTTTAATTTAAGGAATTGGTTTAAATTTATTGCATGCCGTTTACTTTGAAATTAAGCAATTCAACCACAGAAATGAGTTAATTAGATGTGGTTGATTTTTTAACCACATGTTTTTTGTGTTAAAATAATAAATTTTGACACATGTGAAAGTTAAGAATAACAAAATGTTATTTAACTTAAAGAATTGATTTAAATTTGATTCTTTAATATTTAACAGTGCACAATGTATCGTTTTAAAAATACGCTGAATCTTGATAATCGATGGAGTAATATTAGCCAGATTATTAATGATCGACGTCACCGGATTGAGAAAAATGACGAGGGCGATCGATGACGGAGGAGATTCGCGCGGAAAGCCGCATCGCCGAAAGAGAGAGAGAGAGAGAGATAGAGAAAGAGATGATCGATCGATCGCCGCGATCGAGTGTTCGTCGGGCGCTTTCGCGACCTGATAAAATTTCGATGGGACGCGCCGGTGGCCGGCGCATATTGCGGGTATCTCGATTTTGAGATTTAGATAAGCCTCGGACGACGCGAACTCGGAGAAGAGAACGCGGAAACGTAAACGCAACGCAACGTAACGGCGGACGGAGTCCTCGGGAATATTTCCCAGACGAAATCGCGTCCGTCCGCGGGTATCCCGCGACAAAGCGAAATCGATATCGGCGTTACTGGCTATATCCGGCCAGGCCGGAGCCGAACGCGGAAAGAAACGACGGATTAAAGCGCGAGCGGATAAATTCGCCGCGTGATTAAAGCGCGCCGCGGATTATAGCCGGCGCGGGAAAATAAATATTCAAAGGGGATGCGCGTATAATATTCATATCGAGTAATATTCCCGGCGACTTCTACCCACGCGCACGCATGCACACGCGTCCACTCGCCCGCGCGCTATTTATTTATTTTTAAATGTGTTTTGCCATTTTTTTCCCCCCTCCACTTTCATCCCGCCCGTGCCACGTTAGTGCGTAATGAATCCTGGAACGGTGAGCTATTCCTGCGCCATTTAAATTGATACGAACTGACGTTGGTACGCATTACGCGCCTGTTGTCAACCCATACGGCACAGAAATTGCAGCAACATTTCGGCAATATTGCAATGTTGCTGCAATGTTACTGCAATGTTGCTGCAATTTCTGTGCTGTATGGGAACATCGCTGTGACGTTTGCAAATTATATCGTTGCGCCTCGTGACTCTTAAGATACACAGGATCGAGCCCGCCCTTATACCATTCAAAAAATTTCGACGTCTTGCAACGTTTTGAGACGCAAATTTTCCAACCGGCTTCCGACAATTTCTCACAGGGCAAGCGGGCAATAATAGGGCTCGTTAATGCCAGAATTTTACGGTCCTGGAGGGGTAGTTTCTCGACGGGCGGGAGTGGGGGACTCGCCGCTGAGGACGCGGAGAGGGGCGGAGGGGTGAGAGCTGCGATGTAACGTCGATATCGCGCTCTATACGAGGCGTCGCGACGCCGCGAGTGGGGCGCTCGCGCGGGGCGCGGGGACAGGCGGGG
>NJRP01000227.1:170770-208181 GCA_003063835.1 Aphaenogaster floridana | reverse complement strand
ATTTTGTATTTTTTAGAGGTTATTTTTTAAGGGAAAATTGTTTTAAAATACTTGGCTAATTACATTAATTTCATGTATATTTTTGAGTAAATAAATTTTTATAATACATTTTTTAGAAAGGTTTTTAGAGTTACATTTTTTTAGATATACAAGATCGTAATTAGAATTCTAGCCCATCTGAATTGTAAATTGTGAAGTGAGCTTAATATCGTCGTAAGTGATTATTTTGATCGTGAATACACTCGCGAGATTTATTCGGGAAGCATCAGACGATCGTCGTAAATGTAGTTTATCCCGACGGTCTCATCAAGTGAACTCCGTACGATCGTAGTATCACTTGTACAATGGAATTTCCACCGATCGATCATTTTCGGGCGAGGCAATTAATACCCTCGGTTAATAGTCGGCAGTGATTGCAATTGCATTTTTAATATTTACCGCGATCATTGATCATAGTTGGTCTCTTGATCAAAGTCGCGAAAGCGTAATTAATGCTACGATCTGCATTAAAAATATCTCATCTCGTTATATTTGAATTACAATATTAAACCCACTTTACACGATCTGTAATTTGCTTCACAGATTTCGGGATAAAATATTATTTATCCGGAATTTTATATTTATTTATATATAATTTTATGTGTGTAATACGAAAAATATTTCAAGAATCAGAAAACACACCTGTTGTATAAAATATATATTAAATGTAAATTTCAAAATATACGCGGTAGAGGTAAAATCGTACATAAAATTCTGTCCTGATATCTGACGCGAATTATGGATTGAGTGGGCTTTAGTCGCTAAATATCGCATAAAATGAGCGTGCAGTATCGGCAATGCCGAGAAAAGTATCGGGCGATCATCACATTGTATTTAATAGGGTTGGCGGATTTTCGCATCCCTGCAATATTGAGGCCCTAGGCTACACCTAATTAAAAATCCACCGCCGCGGGAGTTCCGTAAAGAATAAACGGACATTATCATGTCCCGTTAATTAGCCGTGAATTTATTATATTTTATTATTACCTTACTCGTTAATTAAATTCGTCGAAATGTTCAACTACCGCGAGTTTCAAGCGAGCGTTACGCGATTGTTTAGAATAGATCGCGAACGTAAACGTCGGCAGTGCCGCGAGATGCGACGGGCGAGTATATCGTCGCGTTAATTAAGTACGTGTTCGTCCAAAAAAAAATGACAATCGCGTCGCGCGATTGGCGAGTAGATTCATTTATTACAAGCTCGTAACATGAGTTGTTTGTTTAATTTGCCCGCGATGATTCGATGCGCCGTTGCGCAATAATAATTGGCATTCGCTTCGGCATTCGTCTCGCACTCGCCTCGATGAATCGAACAACGGAAAAACGACAATTACGAATTACCCATAGTAAAATGTTATTTAGCCCGCACGGCAATTTTAAATTGATATTCTATATTTTCGATAATTATGCTTGTAGGATGCTCCACGGAGGAATGCGGCGACGGCGGTGCGTCAATCGGTGAGCGAATTCATATTTTACATACATTTGCGCGACTGATTTATTTCGTTCGCGATTATTTTAATGTCGTTGCGAACGCGATGGTTTTCCGATAACGAAATTAATAATTATTATGAAATTGCTTAAAAATGGCGAGCATTTAGTACATATCAGTTTATATCAGTAAGAAGCTCATAAAAAAATTCGTTATTAATTCACTACCAGTTTGAAAAATTTATCACTGAAATTCTTCGCAATATATTTTCCACTTTTATTATCTTTCGTTCTTAGTTCCGAGAAAACTTGATTAACATATCGATTTTGTAACATCTGAAAATCATTGTCGCACTTATCCTATTAAGCTTCATCTTCACGGATTGAACCGGAAATGAAAATCAAACGAGTTTAGCTTTTCTTGGATTCATAATCTCCAAAGATTCGAATAGCAGTAAAATAATTCCGATAATTTTGGATTGAGTATGAAAGACAGTTGTCGAGGTTTCTCTAAAGATTACCTAGAAGGGATGAAAGATTTGACGATCGGAAATATCGGGAATACTATGAAAAGGAGATCAATGGTCAGGGTCTCAATGACTCGTTTTGTCCCCTTTTTATGCATCCAAGGGTCAAATGCGATTCTGAGTTACCTACCATCCGACGTACCAAGGCTTCATGCCCTTTTCCAGCGTGGCTCGATCGGCACTCATACTGAAAACGTCCTGCAGATTCCGAAATTCCGTCTTGTACGGGAAAAACTGGCAATTCGCTTCCTCCCCGTAATAGAGCGTTTTGAAAAACGAGAAGGAGAATACCTTAGGTGCCGTCCAGTTCGCCATCGCGTCGCTTATCACCACTGGCTTCCCTGAATACGCGTAGCTGATTACAAGTAAAGTGCAATCGTGGAAAAATACCGAATTAGGTTCGCGCGGAGATATTATTGCTAAACGTGTCGCAAATAAATAAATAATTAAATTATAATGGAAGTCTTTTGGTAAGTAATGACTGAAATTAATTTTTAGAAGGATTATAGGATTAAGTTTTTTCCTTTAAGTGGCGAGATGGATTAATCCTTAAGAAATCTTAATAGCGTTAAGTAAATGAAGTAATTAATAATAGATAGGCAAATATCTTTTTATAAATGACGTTTGAGATGGAGATTGACTCTTTTAACATATTTCAACATTATTACAAATAAATAAACAATCAAGGTAAATTATAGTCGACTCAACTGGCCAAATTTTATTAAGAATCCTTTTCGGGGAAAGGGGAGATCTTATAGATGCTTGTTAGAATCTAATTATTAAATTCGACTTTATAATGACCAAAACCCATGGTCGAAATGTCGTAAAAGATTCTTAATAAAATTTGGCCGGTTGGATCGACTATAATTTACCTTGATTGTTTATTCATCTGCTGGCGAAGAAAAGACTATCTGTGGTTTTACAAATAAATAAATTAAGCAGATTAATAATTATATTAGATTTTTTGTAATATTCGAGACAAATGCGAAAAAATTAACAATGATTTTTATATAAATAAATAATTGTAAGTAAATTAATTAGGGACAAATGAATTTATTGTTATTATATACTGATGTTTTGAAAATTGGAAAATACCGCGCATAAATTATTGAATTACGCAATATGCAGGTCGCGTTTTAGTACCGTTGTTCAAAGATTGTTGGATCGACGGCGGAGAGTTTATCAACCTGTTGAACGTCCTGGCAGATCGAACAGTCTTCTGGCGGTCGGAAAAGTTTTTGCACAAACGGGGGCGCCGTTATCAAGCACTGAAACAATGATTCACAATTATCCGATTCACTCAAAGTCATAACTCGTAACAAAACGCAATTAATCTCTAGCAAGAATTAATTTTCTTTAAATTTTTATCGAAACTTTTATTTTTAGTCGCGGTTTAATCGACCAAACTTAAGTTTCGTCTTTTTACCGTTTTAAGTACGATCATTATCTGGATAGGTAAAAATAATCTGCGATATGTGACGTCTACACGGAAAGCAAAATTTTGCTGGAGTATCTAAAAATTTAGCCGGATACAGATCTGAAACTAATTATGTTGGACCGTCCAAAATAATTATATACGGCGCTCAAGCATGACAATGTTGCAAAAAGTTTTGACATCCTAGCAAACAGCTTGAGCGTCCTACATAATTATTTTGGATGGTTCAACACGAGGGGTTAACACTCTTGAAATCTGGTGTACATGATATTAAGAAATCCCAGAAATCTTGAAAAATCTTAAAAAATCCCCGAAATCTGGTGCAATCTCGAAAAAATCCTAGGAAATCTCAAGAAATCGTGAGAAATCTTAAGAAATCTCTGAAATCTCAAAAATTCGACTTCTGGATCTACAATGGGACCCAGCTCAGTCGAAAACGCTAAAAGTTTAAAATTATACGAATCTAACGAAATAGTTTCATCTTTCGACAACTTAAAAAACTTAATCTGAAAAGATTTCACGGAATTCGAAGAATTTCATATGATTTCACAAGATTTTTTAAGATTTAACGAGATTTCAAGAAATTTTAAAAGATTTTGGAGATTTCGTAAGATTTCAGATTATAAGATTTTGTAAGATTTCATAAAATTTTATCGGCTTAAAAAAGCTTAAATCTTATAACCTGAAATCTCCGAAATCTTTTGAAATCTCGTGAATCTTAAAAAAATCATGTAAAATCTTGTGAAATCATATGAAATCCTTCGAATTCCGTGAAATCTTTTCAGATTACAAATAACTATTGAAATCTGGCGAAATCTTGCAATCTTGAAAAATCTGATGTACACATGATGTACTTAGTGGTTGACCCCTCGGTTCAACATAATTATTTTCTGATCTGTATCTGATTAAATTTTTAGATACTTCAGCAAAACCGTTCTTCCCGTGTAATCGAGGAATAAATATAGAATCTGCGTCGAGGGAAATATACATCGCGTCGAAATAGAAACGTAAATTATCGGACAACGTGAAATTCGTCTCACCTTGCTATATCGATACATGTGCACGCGATATCGCGCGACCTGCACCGTCATCCACGTGGCGATCAGCAAGATCCACAGGTGCCTCGCGCGGAGTTTCATCGGTTTCGCCGGTCTCAGTCGCGAACGGGCGCGAAGCAGCCGCCAGGCTTTAACTGGAAGTCTCATGTCGTCTATTTTTCCCAATACCGCGCGCAGTTCCTTCCGCGCGAGATCCACGGATTTTTTCGAAGAGTCCGCGGTGATCGCGTGCTCACTCGTATTCGTCATGACGAAAACTCAACGACTCCGTTAATATAAAAAAAAAATTAATGACGCGAATCTGTCTCTTTCACGAAGATTCCCTGAATTTTAAATTGGGTTAACGAATTGATATATGCCTGATTAATTAATTATATCAATTTTGTAATATAAAGTCTGATTAATTTGTAATTAATTATTTGGGGTATGACGACCCATTAATTTTTTAATTATCAATAAGTGAATTATAGTCCGCTTTGTTGCTTCGGAAATGGGTTGCAATCGAGATGAACGTTAAATGATATTGCGCAACATTTGTTACAAAACGAAAATTTCGTTTTGTTACGTAATCGCAACGATTACTATTATTGTGTATTCCGACAGCACTAGTAGTCCTGATGGCCAGCGTAAAACTGGGACATGGTCCTTACCTGCCGCTCCAGCGAGCCAAGGATCCCCTCTCGCATCACCTCGTATGGGGGTGGAACAGCAGCGAATGATTTGTTCACAGGGGTGTGAAACGAGAACCAGCACTCACACAGATACGGGCCACCGATCGGTTTCGGTCGAGTCAGTTGGAGCAATAGGAAGTGGATTATTTCGCGAATGTTTAACCCATTTCTCTTTTTTTTCCTCTCTCTCATTCGATTTTCCTCCTACGGCAAATCGAACTGGATCTTTCTCGAATATTCTTGAACATATGATCTCTCAATATTGAAAAAACGTGGAAAGTTTATGAAATAAAAATTTGTTATTCTCTTCTTTGATTTCATTTGCACAAAAAAAAATAAAAATTCAATTCAGAAGAAGATAGAACGATAATTAAAAACAACAGGTTAAAGATACAATAATTTGAATTGTAAAAGAAGATAGAACGATAATTAAAAACAACAGGTTAAAGATACAATAATTTGAATTGCGAAAGAAAAAAGAGAGCGATCGGGTTTGTAAAAAAAGAGAATCGATTTTAATTAGTATCGCTATCGCGCCGCATGAGCGCGCAAAATTTATATGGAAAATAAGAAATAGAGAAAGAAGGAAGATTAAGTCTAGGGGAGTTATGGGGTAAGTGCGGAGGTTTTCCGTTTCATGGGGAACGCGACGTGGGCGACGCTTCTTATCTCGGGTTGCAGCTGGCCCCGCTCATCGAAGTGTATAGACTTCGCCGACTTAAAATACGATTGACCTACTTCACATTATTTCTTATACTTCGCAACCACGCCGAACGACGCAGAATCTTCCCTTCTCGGGGAGAAATCGCGCGAGAGGAATGTATATACCCGCTTTAGGAAAATATTTATTCAGAAAAATACGTGTTTGCTTTAAATAATTTATCCAACCATTTATTTTCTGCCGTACTTGTTGTAAATATGGATCAAATACAGCAAGCGAAAATAGATTAGGCAAGTCAGCCTTTCAGAGTTGACGGTGGGTCTATTGGACTCAATTATATATCTCTTTGTCACCGCTAGATAAAATAAACTTACAAGGGAATATCGCGATAGTGTTGATCGATTTTGAAATGAAACTTTTTTTGACTGATAAAGACATGTTTCAAAATCACTCTGACATGATTAAAAGTTCTGCAACATGCCAGGGGGTTCCAGGATTCTAGTTCAAAGTCCCGGGGCAAGGGGGCCTGCTGCGCAAAAATGACAATAGAGCTCACGCTAAAATGCAATGATAACGTACTCTGTGAACGCCTCATATCCCACTGTACATTTCAATGCATCGCTGCCCCACAAAGGGGCAGTTCTTTTTTATACGAGTTATGTCATTTTAGTTCCTTGAAATTAATGTGTATTGTTAGTCTATTATATTAATTAGTGCTTTTTAGTTAACTAAATTAAATGGACTCAATTATATATCTCTTTGTCACCGCTAGATAAAATAAACTTAGTATTCATTCTTTTTTATACAAGTTATGTCATTTTACTTCCTTGAAATTAATGTGTATTATTAGTGTATTATATTAATTAGTGCCTTTTAGTCAACTAAATTAAATAGGTCTCACAGACCCAGCGTCAGTAACTTGTTACAGATTTTGACGTCAGCTTCGGAGGATTAATGTAAGCTAGAAAATTCACAATGACTATCGTACTTAAATCGCTTTCGTAAAATAAATTTATTTATTTGCGTGCGTGATGACGTACATTTTTATAACGTGATGTATATTTTTATCGCGATTTTTAATCCGACAATAAACGAATCCCACCGTTGATTTTTTTTCAGCTCACGTTAGGTCGTTCGCGGAGTTTTACGAAACATCTCGCGGATCCCCTACTGTCAATCCGGCCGCGCACTTCGCTGAAACTTTTCTTCGAAATTCGTTTTTCCGCGCGTGGAAACGGTACTTGCGAAACAATTTCGATGCGATTGGAAACGTGCGGGCGAGATTCGCTCGGGCGATACGCGAACGAGATTACGCGCGAGGAACGGATTTTACAATTGCAAATTGTCAATCCGCACGGCAATCCGCGTCTTAATTAACAATTAGCCTCGCGCCGAACCGGTTTCGTTCCGTGTGAGTTCGCCTTTTATGAAATAAAACCGCGCGCATCTGCCCTTACGTCCTCTTTTTTTCTTTTCACCACCTCTTTCTTTTTCGCGCAAAAAGCGCGCGACGAGCAAATCGCACGCGAATCTCGTTATCTCGGCGACGAGGCGTACTCTTCCAGACACGCAATAAAATCGCAATCGAAAGGACGAAAGTCAAAAATGCGATTACGCGACCTACGAATGTTTAATCCCTTAAACTGCGCGTCCCTTCGGTCTCTGATTCGACGAAAATATATATATTTCCGCAACGAGCCTTGATTATTTAAGCACACAAGTTGGCAAATGCTTTTTTCATTATTTTTCGCCGCGGTTTATTTCGTCTGACAGCTGGAAACGTTTTTCATTCTTTCGTACTCGTTGATTAAAACTAAAACTAGCATCTTTTTTAACTGTCGGAACGTGTATTTAGAAAAAATATAAGAAATGAAATATTAAAATATATTACAAAAATCCAACTAAAATTCTATGAATTCTATAAAAATATATATATTTTTTTTTACAGAAAAACGAAAAAATATATAAAATATATGGAATATATTATATAAACTACATAAAAAATTTTATAATATATTATATTAAAATATATATAAAAATGTATATAATATATTATATCATATAAAATATATAAAAAATTTTTTTTCCGCTTAGTGATAAATGACGTGGAGATAGGAGAAGAGGATTCGAAGGCTAAAAAGACACACACGCCAGCGCAATTTAATTCTTTAATTGTTGTCAGTCGGATTCGAAATACACTAGTCGATCTTTATTATAATTATTATTGTATATACGTGTGGTACTCTTTCGAGAGATATAAACAATACATAATACAACGACCAAATAATGACAATATGCTGCCTTCTTTGTAACCGTCTTAAAAATTATACATACATACAATCCGTCAGTGGGAATCGCACTCGCAATTGAATCGCGTGTGAAACACATGTGAATTAAATGAAAGCGACGATTTTTATCCCCAGCGAGTTCTTCCGGGGGATGAGACGAGGGAGAGGTTCGCTTATCCTTGTCCTTTTTTTTATTATATGTATCCTCCGCGGTGAAGATTTTCGCACTTCCGTTATCAGAAGTGCAAAGTTGCGCCAGCAGTTCGCCGGAAACTGAATAATGATAGTGATAGATCAATTATTGAGGATTGAGTATCCTGGTGTCTGGAAACATATCGACAATCAGGACACGGTATCATCTCCTTAATGGACCTAAGAAATATTCGTTACTATACTAGAATTACGGAACACATGACTACACTTATATTAACTAAAGTGCTCGAAATCATCAACGAATATTACGCGTCCAAAAAGAATCATGTTATTTTCTTGCAAAAGTTTCTCTGGGATAAACATAAATGAAATCTTTTAGACTCTTTCGTCTAGGACTTTTAAGATCCTCGCTTTTTCCCAGGAACGATCGATCCTGCAGTCGTTAAATTTTCAAATCTAGATATTCCCAAATCGCAAGTTTTTTAATTAATAGATTCTCAAGCTTAAAGATACTAAATTATGAGGTATTCAAAAAATTCATAGATCTAGACATTTTTTAATCCCTAGATTAAGTTGTTCAAGACATTTTCAATTCGTTCTTGACTTCAGGGATCCACGGATCCCGTGCGTTTCAATTCTCGGATTCCTCGTCTCTTCCGTATTTTCAATAACAATTAATTGTAACAATAAATCGTCCAATAAGAGACTTTTTTGGACGCAGGTATACGTAACGCAAAATCTACAGCTATGGAAGATCCTAATCGCCGCGCGCGATTGATCCTCTCCCTTCGCATCCCCTGCCATCATCGCCCTGTAACGTTTCATAATTAACACTAAACGCGTGATAGTGATGGTGGTGGTAGTGGTGGTGGTAGTGGTGGTGGTGGTGGTGGTGGTGAAGGTTCTCTAATACGTCTAAGAT
This sequence comes from Aphaenogaster floridana, assembly GCA_003063835.1. NCBI lineage: Eukaryota > Metazoa > Arthropoda > Insecta > Hymenoptera > Formicidae > Aphaenogaster > Aphaenogaster floridana. Next base: position 198,996 of record NJRP01000227.1, on the reverse strand, counting down.
GCACACCCATGCTTATTTAATGCTCCGTTAATTTAAATACGTATGCAGCACAGTAGACTATCAATTTCCTAATCGTTAATGCGCGTGTTACATGTGTGTAATGGTAATGCGTGAGTATGTTTTTTTTTACTTTTTCTTTCCCTCCTTTATCTTCGCCTCCTTCCTCCTCCCCCCTTTTCCTCCCCTCACTCCCTGTTCGAGTTTATAGACGGCCTCGTCGTGCGGATCGTCGATCCACTTGTAAATCATCCCTCTCGCGGTTCTTTTCCCCTTTCGTAATTAAAGTGGCGAGCGAGTAGTTCGCCCCGGATAATAATTCGACGTTTCCAAGTAGGGAAGTACAATAGCTTTCGAGCGCCGTGGATCATCGACGATCGTCGATCGCGCGCTTCTCGCGAAAATAGTGCACCGACGACGCACCGGCCGAGGCCGGCAGTCCTTTCTCTTCTTCTTCTTTGTTTTCCTTTTCCTTCTTTCGACGTGTCGCGTGAGAATTCTTGCGGGGTACCAGACGAGATATATTCGGTCCTTCGTCCTGCCTGTCCGTTTTCTTTTTTTTTTTTTTTCAGCCGCTAAAACGGGGATCGAAATCGGCGTAATCTCCGCGGGATCAGATTTCCACGCGACAGGGAGCGATCTTCGCGTATCATGTCGGGGATGCGTAAATGGTGAGCGACAACAATTCCTCCCGTCGTTTGTAGAACGGCCGGAAATAACTCGCCGAAATTACGACGATCGCGACTCCCCTGATCCCTTGTTCCGAGACTCCAGGGAGAAACGATGATGATCGCGCGGGATTCATCCTTTCGTTCTTTTCTTTTTCTCTTTTTTTCTTTAACGCTATCAGTCTTTTCGAACCGCCAGCGATTGACAGCGATCGCGATCGGTGGATGCGTGGAGTGAGTCGATCGGGGAAACGGGATGATGATGCCGGCTCCAATGCGTGTGTCGTGAAAAATCGCGCGATCGGATAAAAAAGCCGTTCGGTGGAGAATCCCCTCCCGGGGGAAAGGAGGGAACCCCGGCCGAGTTTATCGAGTAGTGCCCCCCGTTTTTAGGCCGACACGACGATTTTTATTTTTTTTTTTTTTTTGAGGGAAGGATCGGAGTCCCTATCGCGAGTCCCGCGAAATTTCCGGTCTCTAATTGTAGTAATTCGTAGAAAACGTTTCACGTGCTCGGAGCTCGAGAAGCGACGGATAATCGCGTCTTCGGGCGTACGGCTTAATTAGTTAGGTCGTTATTTCGAGACGTCGGAAATCGGGATCAATCGCGGTACTCAACTTCGAACCCTCCCCCTCCCCGCACGATTGAAGTTCGCAGAAAATAGCAGAGCGTACGAATAGCAGAGCGGTCGTCGAGTCGATACGTATGGCCGAATGATCGCGAGAAATAGACGCGTGAATAAATACCGGCGTTCCGAATCGGTCGAATCGATGGGCGAACTTGGAAACAAATTGGAGCTGTCGTGAACGATATTACGTTGAATTGCATAATCGCTACATACTCCGCTGCGATAAATGATTTTCGATAACGACGAACATCGTCGACTTACAATTATCACCGCGATTCGTTTTAATTTACTAGCAATTTGTAAAATTTAATTATCATCGAATATATCACGACTGAAAATATATTTTGCGTTACTGTGACAAACGGTTAAATTTGTAATAATTAATGTTGAGAGAAGGAACGGTGCACGAGATGTAAAACGTATCGACTCTGCTTCCTGGTTGGAAAAAAATCGGTATTAAAATCGGTATTTAACCATATTGAGAAAGGAGCGTACAAAAGTGGATTATATTCTTAGGGATCGTAGATTGAGTCGCGATATCTATGATCGATAGGATTATCGAAGATAGAGCGATTATGTGTGTAACATACATGCGTGAATAAAACGTGTATCCTCGTGATAACAACTAGCTGTTCGCGCACGAAGATAATGGCAAACGATTGCGAACCAAGTTCCGTCGAGGACTCTATACGGGGTGTCCGAAGTGTCCAAGAAGACAGAAGATATAAAGACATTAAAAATAGTTAATCGTTATAAGAAGGTAGTTAAAAATTCTTTAGGGTTTTTTCTCTATGTTTTCGTTAGAAATTTATATTACAAGTTTCGCAAAGGGTTTTGTAGCAAAGGTGTGTGGCGTGGGTCGTCTACCCCGTATAAGCCGTGAGAGATGCAAAATGACGACTCGTACGATTCCTACGTCGCATGAAACTCGAACGATTATCGCACTGTGGACCGAGAATGAAAAGATCGTTCGCCCTTGCGCGAACGGTTTGTACAAACGTGACGATTTTTACGTGCTATAGGTGAGCCACCTGCTGCCGCGAGGCCCAACAATCGGATCCTTTCTCGGACGAAACGCAGCGGCGAGATAAACGAGCAATTATTAAAAATCCACTACCCGGACTTTCTCTTCATGCCGCCGGGTGTTCGGTGATACAGCCGGTCGATACAACCGGGAAATAGGCGCGACACAATGACTCTCGATACTATTCCGGTTGTAGAGCTGTAGCTGTGAATTTTTGAACACCCCGCGAGAACGGTCATTAAACCCATTATCGAGTCCCACTCTCTCCGTTTTTATGCCGGTTGCTAAATAATCGGTCAGTACAGCCGGAAAGTAGACGTGACAACAAATCGATACTCTTCCGGTTGCAGCGTGACTTTTTAAACACCCTGTCGTTTTTTATCAACCCCTTACTGCCCATCGATTGTGTTCGCACAGTTAAATCCGTGTGAAATCCGTCGGATTGCGCACTTTCGAGATCGATCTCTCTCGCGAGTAATTCCGGGCATTAAGGGGCTCGCAGGGATTCGTCCAACCGCGTTTATGAAACCCGTTCTCTATGAATAACATAATATTATAATATAATTGTATCGTATTTGTCGCGCGATTAAATCGCGCAACATTGCTGCGGCTTAGGCGAATATATCTGGCAGCTTGCGGCGTGTATGTGTGTTGCGGCTCTCAACAACTCAATATTATATATTAAAATATGTAATATGCTCTCTCGATAACACGTTGGCTCCTTAAAGATCTCAATATACTATATTTAATATATAATATCAACTTTCCCTCTAGCGTCGTCGTAATATCAAGTATAATCATTTAATAACTACAGCCGACTGTCAATTCGAAGGCGTCCGATTGTTAGGTCTGCGCGAGTGAATGCGTATAATACAGTGACACGGGGGTGCCAAGATGCGCCTAGTGTTGTCTCCACCCTTTTCCGAGGCCCGCCCTTTGAGGTCCGCGTCGAAAGGGTTGCCCTGCTTTACATGTTATAATTAATCCGACAGTGGTATCGCGTCGTGAAAAATTAGACCGTGTCCTCGCTCCTCCCGTGATACAGAAAAATAAAGGACATTGACAATAGAATTAATATAATAAGATCATACATATAATAGTTCTAGTATATAAAAAATGATGCGATGTTTATGATGATTTTTTTTCCTGAAGAATATCAGCTTTGAAATTGGACCCCATACGCAACAAGGAGGTAATTTTGAGTAATAAGTAATTGAAGTTTTGTTATTACAATTAAAATAATCGGCTTAAACCAAGTCTTTATGAGATTTCTTTTGAATGATTTACTCAAATTAAACGAAAAGCACTGGATATATTTTTCAAAATAAAGAAGTACATTAAAAAACAGACACAGAAAAATCAGTTGGTTCTTTAATGTTAGTTCTTTTAATAAAATGGCCCAACTTGTAAATTAGGCTTAATTTTTTTTGCATAATTGGAAAACATCAACTTGAGACATAGAATAACCAGTTAACTCATTTTTTTTCAAAATATCGGTTGGGTCCTTATTGCATATGGGGGTCCAATTGTATAATTTGTTCCTTCTTCTTGAAAGTTCTACGGACAGCCTGATTACGATTTATAGATCGGTTCTTATGTTTAAGATCATCTCAAGTACAATCTTAAGATGTCATAAACCAATCACAGAACTGTATATATTAGCGTCTTAAGTCTTAAAACATTACTTAAGACGGTCTTAAAATAAGAACGGACTATGAATACCGGCCATAAAATCTAACTGTGGCTTATAAATTGTGAAAAATAGGAAAATCGGATTTGCTTGAGAAAATTTAATTACCGTGCCACTTTGCGAAACGAAAAGACGTTTCGAGAATATGCCCCAGCGACACCACTGCCGGGTTAAGTGACCCTTACAGCACAAAAATTGCAGCAACATTGCTGCAACATTTCGGCAATACTTAATGTTACTGCAATGTTGCTGCAATTTTTGTGCTGTAGGGGGATAAACTACCGTTTATCGCGCATTTGTATAAATTCTACATTTTCACGTCGCTTTTTGTCTCGGCTACGCCGACCCCGGGAGGCGGTGAGCCCGCCTCCCACACTTTTAATACTCGCCGAGCGCTTCCGCTCGGCACGCGACGTTTTTACATCCATATAAAATCGTCGGGAACAGTCTTTTCTACATACGCCCTCCGAAGCTGCTGCCGCCGTCGCCTCCTCCCTCCGTCCTTTTCCTCATCTTCGTATCTCTGGTGCTTCGTAGAAAATTATAAACGCTGGAGTGTTACGCGGGACAGTATAGTGTACACACAAAGAATGAAAAGCGGATATCAAAACCTCGGTCTAGTCGTCGATCGGCTGATCGATCGATCGGTAGATCCCGATCGCCGTAACGTCGGCACCCGAGGCGGAAGGTCTCGCGGTGCTGTCGAAGCCGAAAATTAAATCTTCAGGAGGGCCTCGGGGCCCACTGGAAACCTATAAGGGTCTCGAGTGTCGTAACATGTGTATACGTATATTAATATGTACATTAAAATGCTCGATATACATTTACCCGCCGCGACAAATAGCCGCGGGGCGACTATTAATGAAGTATCTCTCTGAAGGATCTCCATTTCGAGTTTCGTCATTCGGGCCCATGAGAAATTAATGTCGCGATTAATATGTAACACGTTGCGTTACATATTAACGGCGTTGTGTAATCGTGTAATGGATGCGCCACGGACACGAGTATCGCTTCGACTTGGCGACTACGTCCGTCGAATATCCCGCGTCGATTAATCTCCTCGTCGGCGACGACGGGCGTCACTCGGACGTCTAAAATGCGACTAGCTCGCGGATTTTTGCACAGCACGGTGTGTAGTATCAAAATTCATAGAAACGATGAGGTCACTCGTTGCATGCTCTTTTACCGTGGGTATGCAGTATAAAATTCTACGAAAAACACGAGGTCCAAAAATTTCGCGCCGCCGAGGAGACAAACGAGGCGCGGATCTGCGTTTGCTTCGCCGTCGCGATTTTGTATTCGTATAAATCCTTCTCTCGGGATCTCTTCGGACACTCGAGTGCACGCGAGACTCCTTGCCAGTCGTCGGGATTATTCGTTGCCTCGATCGTAAAATGGGGACGTATCGTTTGATTTAGCAATTTCGAGCGACAATTTCTCCGATATCCCGATCTATAATAATCTATATAATAATTTAACGATATCAACGACAATCTTCTAATTAATAACTTCTATTTCCGTGCATTCGGATCGATGCGTGTAAATTTTAATAAAACAGTTACCAATTATTCTTTAAATAGGAATCAATAGTCAAAGTTAGACTAATTAAGAGTTTAAAATTTCTACTCTATTTCGCACGTGCTTTTAGCCAGCGATTTAATTTCGAAATATATCGAATTTAGGCACGTTTGAAAATTCGATTTGAAAAATTTAGAAAGGTAGGAACTAAAAGAGCGCACTCTTGCACATTCGATCAGCTCGAAGGTGACGCTCCGTCGTAGATACGAGCAACGAGTCCCGACGAGATCGATCGACCTCGAGATCGCGTCGTGTCGCTTGCCAAATGGTCCAAAATCTTCTAAGGATCGCGCCGGTACCGGTAATAATACTACGGCGCTTACTAAAAAATCACGCTGTGTTTATCACGAGCGCAACGGATCTGCTAGCCAGTCCGAGCGAGCGATAAGCTCGAAGGTTCCTTTCCTCTCTCACCTTAACCGGCGAGAGAGGGAGAGAGAGAGAGAGACGTCAGTCAGCTCGTTTGAGAGTGCAATTTTACACAGTCTCTCTCTTAATTCGCGTGACAATGTAACGTTACATCCGCGCCGAGATGGAAATGATCGTATGGAGTTGCCACTGGATATTGCTCTCCGGAGTGTACGGTCCAGATCGTTTGCCTTTTGGCGACCAAAATCTCGTTCAACAAAGGAAACAAAGACGAGAGGCGAGAATCGTAAGAGGATCGCTTAAAAGAAAATAATCGTTTGTCCGCGATGGAAAAAATGGAAATGGAAATTCCGTCCGCATCGGATATTTCTCACATAAACCCGCTTTTCGAAAAATAAGGGCGATATATTTCAGATAATGTCTTAGAAGCTAAAAAATGTACAGGTTCGAGGAAAACGCGCGGCGAATATAATAGAGAAATAAAGAATAATATAATAATATAATAAATTAAACGCGTCTTACTTTGCAAAATTTCGTCCGTTTTCTTAAATTCTAGCAAGGGGGAGGGTGCTGATTTCTAGAGATAGCGCGTATTAAAAGGAGAGGAAAGTAACGTAAAGGTAAGCGGCTTACGTTACTCCGAATAACTAAAATAATTATCGAGTTATTTTCGAGTAACGCGTCGTGTCGTCCTTGTCTAAAAATTTGCATAACGCGCGATAAAAATTTGCATATTGTAGAGGGTGTGTAGATAAAATCTTCGTAGAAAATGTCGCGCGGTAATATAAAAACACTGTACAAAAAGAGTTAAATAAGCGAAATAGAGGTCACTTCTCCGCAGGCTCACACCAGCATTTCCATTTCTAGGTATCACGGATGATCCGGTTCCAAGTTTCTCTGCGCTCGATTCCCCTCGAGAACGCCGCCGCGGAATAAAGTGAGTGGTACGTGATAGAATAACCCTTTTTTTTTACAGCCGTTCGATCGACGACGATCGTCCACCTTTACAAGACCAATCAAACTCGTCGTGCGATTAACGATCCACGATAATGGTAGCTGAAATCGGTATCGTGTTATCGCGCGACGTCGATTCTCACGTTGAGATTACAATTCGGATGACAAATTGTTTTTGTATCTAAATTGCGTAACGCAAACTTTTCTGCGTTTTCCATTCCTTCGCGTATAATAATAAAGTGTTCGCATAAATGGATAATGCATCGAGCCTTTTAACGTCGACCAATTTGAAACCTAGCGATTCTGTTCTAATATTTATTTTTCCGAAATCTTCGTTCAATTCGTAATTTAATTTTTTAAATAGCTCGAAATTGACGATGAAATAATTTAGAAAGTTTCGCATTGAGAGAAAAATTTATGATATTTATAACTATAATTAAATTGTAAATAATTATGGTTAGGTGCACCATTTTTATAGTTATTACTGCTATAATGTTAGTAATAATAACAAAAAATAGTTACAAATACCATAATTTAACTATAATAATTATAGTTAATAATTATTAATCATTATAGTTGGAACCTTTTTTAACTATAATAATTATAGTTAAATTATGATATTTTTGTAACTATTTTTTTGTTATTATTACTAATATTATAGCAGTAATAACTATAAAAATGGTGCACCTAACCATAATTATTTTCAATTTAATTATAGTCACAAATATCATGAATTTTTCTCTCAGTGCGTGGACAGACGATCGTCGTCCGGTCTTCTTACGCATAACAGCCATTGTTCCATCGCGTGTTCCTCTCTGATCAACTGTCGTAATATTACTTTAAGAAATAGAGAACAGGGATATATATATTTTATATCTATAATGTGTATACCGGCTAATTAATATGCCACCTTGTAACCATCGAATAACGTTAACGCGATATACACCCACACATACCACACACACACACTCTCTCTCTCTCTCTCTCACACATACACACATATACACACATATTTGTGTGCACATTCTCTCACGTTCGCTATTGTGCCTCTCGCACGTGTTCATGGACTCGACGTACATTGGTCTCGCTAATTGTATCTAGTAATTATGTCATATAGCAATAATAATGGCTCTAAGGCGCCGCTGATCGACCGCGGATTGCGTTCGAGGACAAATCGTGGAACGTCTCGACTGAAGGTGGAGTTGTGGAGACCCACCGTTATTACGTTACGTGAGCTCGCATCTTGTTATACTGCACCGTAAATAGCAGCGAAGCACCGATGGTGTTAACAGCATTGTTTGTTAGTTATTGGTGTTCGCACAGTTTCTCCTACACGCTCTTTATTTGCTCTCACAATGTTTTGCTCGCATTTATTCGAGTGATCCGTATGTTTTATTTATCAGTTATTCTATAAATTATTACACCATGTAAATATCACGCTTCTCTAGAATAAAATATACAAAATAGCATACGTGCGCGTATAAAAAAGTAAAACGTAGAAAATAAAATATACCTTTCTAATTATTTTCTACTTAAAAATAAAACGTACTTTTCTAAAAATTCCCCTTTAAAAACACACGTCGAATGGTTTTAATTACAGCTTTGTCTTGCATCGTCCGGATATACACGGAAAGAGTGGCTTTTGCTGAAGCATTTAATAAATTTAGTCAGATACAGATCTAAAACTAATTATATTAAACTGAAATTATATTGGATCATTAAAATAATTATGTAGACGTTCAAGCATAATGATAATGCTGCAAAAAGTTTGGACATTTTAGCAACCAGGTTGAGAGAGCGTCCTACGTAATTATTTTGATGCTGCGACAAAATCATTTTCAGACCTGGCCAAGTTTTTAGATGCTTCAGCATAAAACCTTTCTTTCCACGTATAAATCCAGCATAGTCGCGTCCATTCGACGGTATAATACTACGTGGTGAGACGTGAGCTCGCGCGTATACGCCGACGATGTCGTCTCCACCTCGACACGCGTCCTCGTTCGCACTTTTGCGCACACTCTTGGGCAGGATTCATGCGTACCTCAAAAGTTAAAAGTGTATTCCCTAAAGTTCACACACACACGTTGCAACAGTGCAGCAGCTCGTGTAATAAATCAGCATCCCTGTGCCACACCCACAGCCTCAGAAGTTTACATTAATACAGTCATATGCTAAATTCTACGCCATTGTGTCTCGCCAGTATACATATATGTATATATAATATATATATATTTATATATAATATATTCATTTATTTATAGATTCATGTCTCCTCGAATATTTATAATGAGCGCACGCACGCGCGCGCGACGATTGGTGGGTATCCAAGTATTACAAAGAAGCAAGTGCAACTCTCTTACAGTGGTAACGGGAATATAATTACGGAATTATTAATTGGCTCTTATGATATTTCTCCGCTAACAGAGGTATATATACAGATCTTGCCTTTTCCTTCGAATTGAATGCCATTTCTCCGGGGATCGCAAAGATCTTCTCTGGCGAACTTAAATTCACCGAATAATTACAATAGTTGTGGGACAATCTGTCGTCGTCGTAATTACGATAATTATCAAACAGTTCGTTCAATAATTATAACAATTACCGAATGCAGGATGCTCTACGTTATTTAATTAAGTCGTCTGTCGTACGTTCCATCGAAAGAAATATATATATATATATATAAGTATAATTAAATATAATAATTATATTATAAATATATATATTTAAAATATATATAAAATATTAATATTAATGTAATTAATCTAATTAATTACATTTATATAATTAATTACATTAATATTTATGTTTAATTATATCATAAATATATATATTCTATTATATTTAATTATATACATATATATATATATATATTTCCATGAATTATCAAGTTGCATAAAAATCACGGGTGATCCTTTCTTTAAATCACCCTGGTGCTTCTTCGCCTTTACTTATTTATAATACTTACATAGACACACCTAATTTATTCTTAGCACAGTACTTCGCGATGATCGGTATACGCTCGCGCTCTTGCCGCCGCTAATACCATCTTAAAATATACACTTAGGGGGTATGTGTGTGTATGTGTATATGTGTACGTGCGTATATGTGTGCCGTGTTTATAATATATTTATACGCAGACATATATATATGTATATATTAATTTAGAATTGTGCAATGAAGGTGTTAGAGCCATTAGTGCGACTACTGCTGCGGATGTGGTTGGACGTCGCTCTCTCTTTCTTTCTCTCATTCTCTCCCTCTCTCTCTCTCTCTCTCTCTCTTTCTCTCGCTGATGACTATTATCGTATATCAAAATTGCAGATGCGTGCACCTGCAAGTGCGTTCTTGCGTTTGCCGGATCTACTCGGTGGACACGACTCGTTCGCTGCCTCTCCTCCTCACGCTGCCTCTCCGATCTCGATCTTTATCCTGACGATGGGGTTCTCGGACTCCGATAAAAATGCGCCAAGGTCGGATTCCTCAAGGTCGGCCGGAGCTCCTCTCGCAATTCATGTATACTTAATCGAAGTGTACCAAAGACGTTTCGATTATATCTTAGGCGCGCCCCTTTGATCTCGACCCCTTTCTCCTTTCCCGGCTATTTAAAGTTCGTGCCGTTATAACGCGCCGCTCGTACAAACGACGCGGGGAGACCGTAGGGAAAGGGTTTTTTTTTCTTGCGTCGTCAAAACTAAGGCAGGACGATCGTTCGCGTGTGTTATCCCGGCGAGCGTGATCGGGGTCGGTTTGGTTTTCTGGGTCGATCTTCAGCCACCGCTTTCGCTCGAATCCGATCTTCCAATCCACTTGTCGCGTTAGTAGTAGCGTTATCCTCTCTTGCGAGTACCGGAAAGGATACCGAAGCGAAGGAGGTCCTCTCTCTCTCTCGCGGCGCGATGTACCGTCGTTTTTTCGTTCCTCCACTTGTTGATCCGTCAATCCGCCCGTTCGTTTCATCATCGGCCCGCTAATCCCTGTCAGCTGCTGCTCTATGTACATACATCTTCGCTCGTAGTCTATCTCAAGTATAGGATCAATATACACTTCGTCCTCGTTCTCTAACTTGAAAGCTGCCTGTCTTTTATCACCCTAGCACCCACTCAGCTGCCAGCTTCGTCCGATTAACTCGACATAGCTTAACTTCCTGCGTTCTTCTCTCGAGATTCTTCCTAATCGTAATATGGACGTCTGTTTCCCAACGGTAAAGCGTAATGTCTGATCGCTCCTCCGCCTCCTTCCTTCGGAAGTGGCGCGCATCGCGTAATTCTTCAATAACTAATAATACTTTCGCGCGTGCTCTCTCGCTCTCGATAGTACTCCGAGCGCAAACGCGTACTTCTATCTCGGACCATCAACAATTCCCCAAATCTCTAACAATCTTCTCACGTTTCCCATATAATCGCTATATTCTCGATATCCCTGCGTTAAACCATCCTGCGACAAACGTTTCCCTTAACTCGCCTACGTGCAGCTAAGTCGACCACGACATCACCAACCGGCGGTCTCGACTTTTCGCGAGTCCGGACGGTGCCCGAACAAATTACAACGGGTGTCCATCCATGCATCCCCTTGTACATCGAGCAGAGTCTGCGTTTCGGGTTTTAAAGTCCCGAGCGCTCTTCCTCAGGTCTCTCTCGTTCACCCTTCGACCCTCCGGGATCCTGCGGAGGAGTCATTTCGCATCCCGAGGCGGGGGGAGATGCGAGACACGATCCTCCCGTACGACACACACCTCCGCTACATGGACAGGCTCGAAGACGGAGGCGGCGGCTGCTCGACGCGGCCGTGGTTCCTGGCGAGGTCCTCCCGGCGGTCCCGCGTAGGACCCGCACGTAGGACCCGTTATACCCAGGAGTCGCCGGCGGCGGCGGCGGTCGAGCTCGGCGGCGGCACCTGATTCGCGACCGTCGCCGCCACCGACGTGGGGCCGGTACCGTCCGGTACCATCCCGACGCCGTCCGGTACCCACTGGCCGCCCCCGCCGCCGCCGCCCGGCCCGGCTATGCCGCCGCCGCCCCCGGGTATCGCGCCGCCGCCGCCGGGCTGACCCACCTGGCCACCCTGGCCCACCCCCAGCTCGTACTGCCGCTTCTTTTTCTTCTCCAAGTTAACTTGCGCGTAGAGCGGCTCACCGGGTTTCGGCTGCTGCAACACACACACAAGCCAACGGTTAGCCAACTGGTGGTCGCGCGTCTCCCTTGCGAGGGGGGGTGGGCGAGGGTGGGGGGGAGAACCGCGCGGCGCCTCGACCCTTCGGACGCTGAAAGAAGCTTAGACACTTTGGGGTGGTATTTTACGCACACTGTACCCTCGATCGTCCGTATATTCACAAGTTGCTGATGGAACAGTAACGATGAACGTAAATGTGTATTAGATTATTGCATGAAATATTATTCTTATAGAAATAATTTTTTAGAAAAAAAAATTATTACATGAATTTTTATATTTTCTATTTTTATATACATTTATAATACGATATATATTATTGAAAAATTTGCATAACGAATAAATAATTTGTCATGTAAATTTTTGTGTTGTAATTTTTGTTCGCGTTTCGATAAACTGAAGTATATGATTTGCATTCTGCGTTTTTGCAATTACTCCCTGCATTCCGGATAATCGAGAGTACACTGTAACGTGTAGGCAAAACCACGAAGAAGATATGATATGTTTGGCCTTTATTTGCAATCAAGTATATAGGCTATCTAATATACATATTTTCAAGTAATCGTTCCTCTTTTTTGTTACATTGTTGTTTTACGTATTCGGCTAAATACAGAATATAAATATTCCGACGTGACGTGAGCGTAATTCGTAGCTGAGATACACATGATATAAGGACGCACATGGAGTCGCGTGTGTTGTGTATACGTGTGTATGTGTGCTACAAAATTATATATAATATTGTATATTATAAAAAATAAACTTTAAAAATTATGTGTTATTATATTCGACCTATGCAGGTTCCTTCCTGTGCACAGGATGTGAAATGAAATTGCATATACGAATGTCCTTCCTTGCCTCGCGTTACGAAGATGAAAAAAAATCTTCCGTTATAAAAAGTCTCCAATTTATCCAACAATATTCCTACATCGTCAGCAAGCCGAACAATTTGACGTGATTCTTCATCAAACTTGATCATATTCGACGGTGTGTTATCTTCAAAATAAATTCTCGCAGAACGGTGTACTGAAGGGATTAATAATTTTACACGGTATCGTGTACAGCGTGCGAATACCCATATTAATTATACTCTGCGTATTATAACTTACGTATATAAGATTAATATAATCACTTCCTAAGCTTATATACAAAATCGGGTATACAGTATACAGGCTATAGGCTACGTAATAATTTAGTTGTAAATGCATGTAATACCTCGCTAATAAAATATAACTAAACTAGCAGGGCACTGGGAAAATGCATAGGAAACCGAGTCGCTTCCTGCTCTTTAAATTTCTTGGAGCGAATCGCACTCCAAACGGATGAAGATCCACACCGAGCGAATGAGAATACTGCACTTGAATCCCGAGTAGAATTCAAGTGGCAGTATTCACACTCTTCGGAGGGAGATTTCGCTTCAAGAAATTTAGAGAGTACCTCGATACAAATGCTCCTCTCGATAATCAAACGGTGTATATACGAAAGTTATCGTTCGCTGGAAGTTGAAATAATTGCCATCGTTAGTGACGGTGTTGAAGGTGTTCGTTTAGGCAGTGATCTCGTCAGCTTCGTAGCTCCTTATTGTTAGTGTAAATTTGTGCGTTCTTCCGAAGACAGAGATGTGTACAATATGATGCGAATACCTCGAGTATTTTCGCTTAGACCTAAAATCGTTAGTAGCAACACTGCGCGGTGCGTTTCTAGGATTAGATACACGGAAAGAACGATTTTGCTGAAGTATCTAAAAATTTGGCCAGACACAAATCTGAAAATAATTTTGTTAAACCATCCAAAGTAACTATGTAGAACGCTCAAGCAGGGGCGTAGCCAGGACTTTATTTCGAGAGGGATTTTTAAAAAATCAAAATCACAGAACAACTCATAACTTTTTTAATTAAATAAGATAACAATATTCGTTTAGGGCATTTTCTTTAGACCTTAAAGCATTTACCATTTAATTTCTCTTTCGCTGCTTTCAACCTTTCATTTTCATATTTTCATATTTGGTTCCAAAATTTCGAAGGGGGGATTTATCCTCCTAATCCCCCCCTGGCTACGCCACTGCGCTCAAATATGATGATGGTGTTGCAAAAAGTTTTGATATTCTAGCAATTATTTTGTGCGTCCTGCATAATTATTTTGATGGTCTAACAAAATTATTTTCAGATCTGTATCTGGCCAAATTTTTAGACACTTCAGCAAAATCGTCCTTTCCGTGTATATTACACGAGGTATTCTCCTCTCGCGCAATTAATTAAATTAATTAGCAAGTTGGGGGGGGAAATCGTTATGAAAACCGTGCAAAAAGTCTCGGGATTTAGAAAGTGGCTACGCGGCGTTATTAAAAGGTGAGAGTTTGGTCCAGTCTGGTGCGGTAATTCGTGTGAACGTTGCGTGAACATTTACTTGGATTCTCGTACAACCAGATTCGCATTAATGAACGCGTATTATATATGGTGTGACTAATTTTAATCGTCAAGTTGAATGTATAGTAACATTTATTAGAAATGTTCGAATTTAGAAAACGTTGGTTCTAGTACACACAATTTTTTGTTGCATCTACCTAGGGAAAAGTCTGCGCGATAAAAATGGAAAAATCTTACAAGATCAAACTGTAGGAAGACAATCACTGACATAAATTATTTAATTAGATTGTGTACGATAGTGTTTATCACGCAAATTACAATGACTGTGTATTTTTAAAAATTAGTGATATTTCGTTTGTTTTGGCACAATCGATTGCGCCAAAAGCTGCGTCGATCGTCCTAGGTAACTACCTTTGTCGCGTTTGAATCACTTTATCAGCCTAAGTAAAGTTAAACACTAACTACAAAGTTCAATGTAATTATTTATTGGTGTGTACGATCCATCTGGTGTGTTCAAGGAAGTCATGTCGAAAGACTACAGTTCTCTTAAATTCTACTCTGTATAACGACGACGAATATTAAAAAATTATGATGGCAACGAATAATCGAGAGATTAATAGGACGAAATTTCGTCGGTCCTAAGAAGGAGGTTGCTAGACACAGTTTTTAGCAGTGTAAAGCAGTAACGAATCGAATTTAAACAATTAATAATGAATAAATAAATAAAACAAAAATGTCCGAAATGTAGAAAAATTTGTATAAATCTGCAGTATCGTGACATGATACTGCAGATGGACACGAAATATAATTCCACATGAAAATGTGGAATGTTTGTATAATTATATCTTCAAATCACTGCTTTTTTATTATTTACTAAATATTCATGAGATTTTTTTTCGTAAGACCGACGGCTCTGATTGCACATAATGTGATTTCTTTCCCTACGCTTCTCGAGTACGCTTCTCTTGGCTCATTCCTATGGTGTGTCTACGCGGCGTATATTTATCTAGTGATGCTGTTAGTTATTATTACTTACTGATTGATATATAGTAGGTCGACCGACATTATTCGAATTCATGTTTGCTCGCTGAATCGTTCGATCCTCGTATCTTGTGCTTCCCTGGCTCGCCATCGGTCGATTCAGAGTGCTGCAATCGTAGCTGCATTTTAACGTAGAATCGAGTGCCCAAAAGAGAAAAGAGCGTGGACTCCGCATAATAAATATCGCGAACTAAATAAACTAACGCGACAGAACGAATAAACCATAAACGAAAGATAAGCGGAGTCCCAGAGAAATCAAACTACTAGAAAAAATATCATAAATTCATACTCAAAAGAAAGCAAACGAATTTAATTTAATGACGATAACAAAACGAAAATATTTTCGATATCGTAATAATTAAATGAAATCCCAAAGAAATAAAATTTATTTAAAGTTAACTAACATATAATACTGAATATATTTCAAAAATTAATTAAAAATGTTCTTCTATTATCTACATTTGTAACTTCATTTTAAAAATTCTCTCAATTATATATGTTAATTAAATTTGATAATTATATTGTTATCTCGATATTTCAATTATCCATTATTGTGGCAGTTTGTCATTCTATATATCTCTAATTTTATCTATTGCTCCACTTATGGGCGATAATTACCTGTTAGCGTTGTTGGGTGAATTAGGCCCTGAATTCCTGGCGGCGACAGTTTTCGTGACGAAGTCTTGCTCCTTCCAGCCGTGCTTCTTGTACACGTCTCGCAACTCTTGATGTTGCCACATGGTGAACAGTACTTGTCCTAAAAATACGCGTAAATAGAATAATTTCTTTGTTTCGAGATATATATATATATACACAGAGTGTACCTTAAAGACCGGATCAACGCTTAAGGGTAGATTCCTGAGATCATTTTAAGACAACAATTCTAATACTAAAAGTCGAGGCTATAATAGTTTTTCAATTATAAGCATTTATAGCTAGCGAATCAGACCGCCTCAAATTCGCGCGTTCAGGTGTGGTACAACGCGAAGTGCGAAAGGCGATAACTGACTGTCGCCCCTCTTGTTAATATCAGTATAAAGATTACTTATGCGAAGATAAGATTGCTTTTACTGATATTTCTGCAAACGCGCATTGTGCAATAATAACATTTTTTTTAATATTGGAAGTGGACATTTTTTATTTTTTCGTGATACATAAAGCGCAAGCTGTCAAATGACATTTCTTTCAGAAATCTGCTATCAATTTCATATCCTACAGGCAAAACTGTAGTTATCAAATAGTAGATCGTAGTTAGCAAATGATACGTAAGACTAATCTTACAATTATTTAAGGGGGCATACCCGTTTGAAAATTTCAAAAAATTGTTTTTTGCATATTTTCATAGCTTACATTTTTAAAACAGTACAAAGCAAGTCTGATGTAGAAATTCAAAGAATAGACAAAGTTACAGAATTTAGGACGGAAAGTTCGAGATAGCTCAGCGCGGCTCGGCCGAACACATCGCGGTCGTGGTCTCAAAACTTTAAACGCGTTTTTCTTAAAATTAGAAAATAAAAATGTAATCATTTTTCGGCGGTTCAAACGGGTATGCCCCCTTAACAAAATAAGCAGCTACTATTGCTAATATCTAAATAAAACTCATTTAAGAATAATTTAAACGTTTTATTAAAATAATTCAAATAAAAAAAAATATTTCAAATAATTCAAATATAATTCTTTTTTTTTTATTTTTCAAACGAGTATGCCCCCTTAAATAATTGTAAGATCAGTACGTATCATTTACTAACTACGATCTACTGTTTGATAACTATACAGTTTTGCCTGTAGGATATGAAATTGATAGCAGATTTCTGAAAGAAATGTCATCTAACAGTTTGCGCTTTATGTATCACGAAAAAATAAAAAATGTCCACTTCCAATATTTAAAAAAATGTTACTATTGCACAATGCGCGTTTGCAGAAATATCAGTAAAAGCAATCTTATCTTCGCATAAGTAATCTTTATACTGATATTAACAAAAGGGGCGACAGTCAGTTATCGCCTTTCGCACTTCGCGTTGTACCACACCTGAGCGCGCAAACTTTAGACGGTCTGATTCGCTAGCTATAAATGCTTATAATTCAAAAACTATTATAGCCTCGACTTTTTAGTATTAGGATTTTCATCTTAATGATCTCAGAAATCAACCCTTAAGTGTTGATCCGGTCTTTACGGTACACCCTGTATACATATATGTATGATGTAATATGTATATTTATAAATCGTATTTTCACGTTGCGTCTACATTATCGGATAATTATTTCAATCTAAATTTGGCCCCGAAATCCATTACCTGCAAATTTAAGAACACGCGGCGTGTATTTCTGGCGTTGCCTGGTGATGTTCATCAGTCTATCGACACCGCCGGCGTCGAGCAACGACCGCGAGAACTCGGCGTTCTTCTTGATGACCTCGTTTAAAGTCGCGAGCACCGCGGCGATCGTGTCGTCGCTCGTGCCCTGATCGTGCTGATTATTTCCAGACGGTAGCTTCTGGATGAGATCCCTCATCGCGTATTTGCCTATTAGCTCCTTATTGCGTTGGTCTATCGCCAAGTTCCTGAGCGCGGTCGCGACCGCGCAGACTACTCGGTCCACCTAGTCGCATAAATTCATTATTCGTAACTAAAATATTAAATTATGCTTATTTTGAAGAGTAGTTTTATGTTAAAAATATCATTCTTATCAATATTTCATAAACGTATAATTAACTTACAATTAGTATAAATATCAGAAACTAAAAAAAACGTTTTGTTATTTATTCTAATAAAATATAATAAGATATAATTTATGTTTCATCCACTATAATATCCTTTTATAATCGGAATCCAAATATAATCGGAATATAAAAGTATAAGACATAAAATTAGATGTCGAGAAGTTATAAATATGAAATTGTACACAGAAATAACAATTTTGCTAAAGTATGTAAAAATTTGGATGATTCAATAAAATTTTTGTGCCAGATACAGATCTGAAAATAATTACGTTGGACCATCAAAATTATCTTGCTGGCTCGTTTTTGGCTCTTCAACAAGAATTCTTGCAATTTCAAAGTACATAGTATTGCGATATCGTGATAAAATAATTTTGACAATTTGTTGAAACTATTTTACTATTTGGAAAAAGGCTTCACCGATGTAAAAAAATATTTTTTACTAAAACATTTACTAAAATATGTATGATAAATACCATCATACTATCATTATATAGATGATGAGCGAATATTGATAAAGAAGTTAAAGAGTTTCTCTGTAGTTGCAACTTATGGAAATATTTGTTTAATTTTGTTAATAAATATTTTGTACTTTTAAAGTTATGGCATGTATATTATTGTGTATATGTATTATGTATATTATACATATTTAGATATATATTGCATTATGTGTATGTACATTTTATATAAATCAAGCTGAAGCATGACGGTATCGATGCAATATATATTTAAATATATATATATATATATAATACACATAATATACATACACAATATACATGCTATAACTATAAAAGTACAAATTTTTATTATTTATTATTTATTAATAAACAAAAATGATGTTTTATTCAACCCAACTGGTTATATTAATTGAATAAGTTTATTGCAATGTTTCGATCGTTGATTTTGGTCCTTTTCAAGCGTAAATCTATAAACTGTAAACCCGTTGATCAAAACAATATCATTGCATTAAAATCTTATGTACTTTGATTTAGTTTCTAGAGTCTTGACTTGCTTGGACACAACGTCATGACCAACAATATGTTTGTAATTTACGATTCCTCTTAATTTATGACTTAAGTATTTATCAATAATAATTAGGATAATTAGGTATTTATGTCTTATCTTTTTGTATAAATTTATATTATATGTATGGCTTGATTGTCAACTATTTTAATGCAATCGATATTGTTTTAATCAACAAATTTATGGTTTATAGACTTACACTTGAAAAGGACTAAAATCAATTTCGAAACGTTGCAATAAACTTATTCAATTAATATAGCCAGTTGGATTGAATAAAACATCATTTTTGTTAGTTATTTATTGGCGAAGAGAAGTCTCTTTAATTTATTAGTAAAGTTAGATAAATATTTTTGCACAGTCCACAGCTGCAGAGAAACTCTTCGACTTCCTTGTCAATATATTCGCTCATCATGAGTCACTGTAATACTCCGACAACTACGCAACTCTACCTGACCAAACATGCATGTACATGTTCAAAAGACTAGCATGATAACTCTAGTGCTGCTGATATCATACCAGCGGCTATAGAAAAAATTTTGACATTTTAAAAGTGTTTTGCTGAAAACCAAAATTATATATATAAAATGATATTGACGAGCCGACACAATTTTTTTAGACTGCTTGTCGCAATATTGAGTACCAATTCATTTTATTCAAACAACGCTGAAACTGACTGTTATCAAAATATAAAAACTTTTTACAGCATTGTCATCCTGCCTTGTTGAAGAGACAATTATTAAGCTAGTAAAATTCTTTTATGGTTATTCAGCAAAAGTGTTCTTTTCATGTATATATAGAAAAATAAGCGTTTTGTTTAAGCAATACTTTATACGACGCAATAATGAAACCAATGTTAAATAATTAAAATAATATTGAATAATAATCCTGTTTGAGGCAGTCCAAATATAATGTAATCAATTTAACCGTTTATTTAAGTTATAATTATTTAGTTTAACATATACACTTTATAATTGTGGATTTCCTTTGTATTTCAAATATTTGACACCTCGTAATTACCTCCATTCTCAAGAGCTCCACTAATATAGGGAGACCTTTTTCCTTGCGTACGGCCGCGCGAATCTCGATGCTCGGCTGCCAGTAACAGGCGGCGAGATTTTGCAGGGCCCCAGCGGCGGCCTCCAGCGTTTCCGGATTCGAACACGTTTGCAGGAGACTGAGATACGACTGGACCACTTCCGGCTGCCAGAGCAATTCCATTCCCCTGACCGGTTCGGTTCGTGGACTCGTCGTACGTGACGCGGTCGTCTCCTTCTGGACCGGTTGGCCATCCTTCTTCTTCTTGCTCCCGCCGAAGCAACCCAGATTCTCACCTAGAGCAGAATGACAGAGGATTCATATCAATAAGCCGCCTGAGATTGCACTGAGAATATTATGAAGCCAAGATGTCACATTAATTTTTTACTTGTGATTCTGGATCAGATTGATTTGTGTCCAATTATCGAATCGCTTTCTGCAAGATTCCGTATTCCGCGATGTTGCAACAGCATTGGAGAAACATTGAGCAATATTGAGCGATATCGAGAAAAGTATACGACTCGCGCATTCGTGTTCCTAAGGCGCCTGTTACACTTCTAAATTTTCTAGCTAACCCGCTAAATCAAACGAACTATTTGTCTACGCAATAAACGAAACTAGAAACGAAACTGTAAACTATATGCCATACTCTGCAGCAAGCTCGTTTAATTTGTTCGTCGTCGGTCAATTTTGCTTTCGAATTTTAGCAATTTTGCAAAACAGACAGTGTATACAGAAGTATAAATCATCGCTTGGAAACACAGCGGTCACAACATTAAATTAAAATCAGAAATAATTACCTTTACAGGGAAAATATAAACTCATGTTGTAACTAACGTAGTCAGCTTACGATATGGCAAAGCAAAGCATGCAATAACTATGTCCTCGAACGGAAACTAACGTATCAATGGAATTGCAAGAGGGGGCTTACCTTGACATAAACTGTACGCTAAAAAGATTGAAACACAGTTTAATCCATGCTGAACTAGGATTCGTAAAAAATCTGTATGATTCGTCAACTAAATCCCGAGGTGAACCAAAAGGAAAAAGAACTCTTTAAGTATTCAACTAGGACATACGTAATGGTAATTAATTGTTGTCTAAAACAGAGAAAGAGAGAGAGAGAGAGAGAGAGAGAGAGAAAGAGAGAGAGAGAACTCAACGGATACAGACAGAGGTACACAAACAGCGTTTTCGATTGGGCTGGGTTCAATCGCTCTCGGAGCGATTATTGACGTCACAACTTGCGCTGATTGGATTATACTTTTAGATCTGAACTATGATAGGACTATTCTCCTGGATCTACAATGGAACCGAATCTGGATCTACAAAATCCAGCCCAATCGAAAACGCTAAAAGATATACGGGATCGTCGTCGTCGTATATGTACATTTCTGGACACACTGTATATATCCATTTGTCTTGAAAACAGTAAACGGCAAATTAATCGAAAAATCAGGAGACAGTCTGAGACGAATGTATATAATCGTGGAAAGATTGTGCGAAACGTGTACAATTATCTATCTACTCGGCAAACCATCTACTCTCTTAATTGCAACGTTTTGCCATCGCCACTTTTCTAAGTATGTTATTTACGGTTTACGGAGCGATACAAATTTCGCGTCCTCACGCTACCTTCACCTCGGGCAAACCGGCCCCGGAAGTTTTAATCAAATTTAATACGCTACGTAAACTAACTATCTACAAACTACCGACTACCGCGCCGTAAAATATCAGCGGCTCCGTGTCCGTGAAACGCGAATGCCAGAATTAATGGTACTAATTTCATTCAGACCAATGTTGCTTATTTCGCGGAAATGCGATAGTGAATGTTTTAACGACTCGCGCGGAAAATATTTCGGATGGAAAATATCGGAACTCTCGATACGATGGAGATTAAAAAAAAAAAAGATCGGATCTACGGGAACGCGCGGACGATAATTACGAACGTGCGCTAAAGAGATTTGCGACGAATTGCTTCGTCTCTGATTTTAGCGTGAGATAATTAACTGTTTTTTAAAGGCCGCGTCACGATAGTTTCGCACAATGGCTGGAAAAGTGTCTGCGACAGGGAAGCTGCATGTCCCCTCCGATCTAATTTCATGGTTGGTTTAAGGGGTGAATCATTTACCTCCTCTCCTCACTTGTCCCTCCCAATCTTTACATACATACACACACACGCACACACACACACACACATATACGCGCATTCTCACACACACGTACGATCTGATTGCGGCTACATGCATACCGAGGGGGACTCCTGCATGCTGCGGGAAAACATACTCGTTCCAAAAGCAACGCTCGAGATATCCTTCTATCTTCGCAATTTATTTTTCCTCGTTAAAATACACTATTAAAGTACATCACTACGTTCACACGTTGCACGTTCACGGGTTATTTATGGAAATATCTTTGTTATAAAATAATTTCACGACTGCACGTTTGTCCGTATTTACACGCGTCACTCTCGACACGAGGGACCTAGCGGATTCTAAGATCTAGCCTAATTCTTCAAGAACTCGTGAAGATTATTTCTAATTTAATTAACTTAAGTTAATTTAATTTAATCTGATTGAGGGATACAAAAATGCGCCTCGCAATCCCCTAATTTCCAAGATTTTCGTGATAAAGTTAAAATCTCTGACACGTAACATCTTTTGTCTACGTTTTTATATAATAATAATTAGTTGCGAAAGGAATAAATGGGAGAAGAAAGTGGAAATGAATGAAATGAAAAATAAGATAAACCTAATAAGTCAAAACGAGGGTGTTTGTATGTGTAAAAAAATTCTATTGCAATATCCTTCGATCAGATTAAATGTAGCTTAGATTTAAATTAAAGTTAGAGTAGCTCTCTCGAGTTTTCCTTCTTCCCTCCGCAAAGAAGGTGGAAAGAAATCTCTCTCTCATGCGCTGTCGCGCATCGAGTCCTTCAGACAAGTTCCCCTACTGTGCTTTCCGGAGCTCACCTTTCGCGGGCGCGGTGACTCTGTTCTGCACCGTGGACTGGATCGGGTGTTTGTCGTAATTGGGGTCCTCCACCTCCTGGCAGCGGTAGCTCAGGTTCCTCAGGATGCACACGCAATTCTCGACGATCTTGTTGCCGATGTTGGACTTCTCGATCGCCGAGCGCACCACGTAGAGCAGCGCGTCCACCAGGCCCTCACACTCGCGCAGGTTCTTCCGCGCGTACTCGCCCGCGCTCGACACGTTCCTCAGCACGCCGGATGCGTTTCTGAACACGGTGGACCAGCAGGTCTCGCCGCTCGACGAGCTCGGGTCCCAGCCGCTGTGAGGTATTATTATGTTGTTCACCACCATCGTCACGCCGTCGTCGATGATCGATCTCTTCAGGTCCTGAAATCGCGTGTTAAATTAAAAAATGGGGAATGATAGCCAACAGACTCTCAAAATTGTAAATTAGTGTTAAGATTAAACAAAGGCTAATGAGAGTGCGGCACGGTAATTGGAGCGCAAATTACATTTTTTTAAAAACATACTTAAATGTCAAAACATTTATTCCGAACTCACTTTATTATTTCGACTCACTTTGGAGTCATCTTCAGCGAATATAATATGGGTGAGTCACTTCTGGGTTGCCAAATCCAAAATGACATTTTTAAAATAATAGGATGATAGAGTCTGAGGAGGTACAGATACATCTTCCAATGAGAACAGGAACCAAGTGTACGCAAGCTACATGATAGGTCAATTAATAAAATTCCGTAGTATAAAAACGTCAATGTAACTGTTGTCGATAGTTCGCCGTCTAAATTATGTCTCAAACTGGAGTCTAGTTTCATATGTTCTTGTTCTCATTGGGAGATGTATCTGACCTCCTCAGACTCCAATACTTGTCGTCTTATTATTTTAAAGATGTCATTTTAGATTTGGCAGCCCAGAAGTGACTCACCCATGACAGATTGAGGAAGATTCTTTTAATTATTATATTCGCTGAAGAGATGACTCCAAAGTGAGTCGAAACGTTCGGAATAATGTTTTGACATTTAAGTATGTTTTATAAAAATGTAATTTGCGCTCCAATTACCGCGTCGCACTCTCATTAGCCTTTGTTTGACCTTAACACTGATTCGCGTGTTACAGTCAGCACTCCGCGATCTTAAAGTCCCATCCAATAAAAAGATCACGATCTGATTGGAGTTGTAATTAAACAATTGAATACAAGTCTACGTGAGTAAAATTCTGTTTTGTTACGAACAGTAATAGACAGAGAGCAAAAGAGAGAGAAAAGAAGAAAGAGAGCAACATTTAGTTAATCGGATCATCAACCACTTCGTTGGCAAGCAGAATGGAACTGTTCGTGCTCAGTGTGGCAAGAAAAAATTTTTAACAGATATAGTCGACAATTAATATTTAAATGTTTTTGAGATCACTGAATCCGAATTTCAAAATTGTAAAATCCAAACAGATCCAAAATTCCAAAATTTGTAATTTTTTACTTCAAATTCGGATTTAGCGATCCAAAAATTCCTTAGGTATGACATTAAAATCGAGGCATTTTATTTTATTAAAAATCGAGGTATTTTATTTTATTAAAAATAATCAGGCGCACTATTGCGTCAATGCCATACTGTACATAGTTTTATTTCGCGCACTATTGCGTTAATGCCACCGAAGGGGTTAATATAAATAGATACACAGAAAAAACAGTTTTGCTGAAGCATCTAAAAATTTAGCTAGATATAGATAAAAATGATTATATTGGATCATCTAAATAATTATATTGGATGTTCAAGCTGGTTGCTAGAATGTCAAAACTTTTTTCATTATGCTTGAACATCCTACATAATTATTTTGATAGTCCAACACAATTATTTTTGAATCTACGTCTGGCCTAATTTTTACATACTTCAGCAAGACCGTTCTTTCCATGTAGATTTTAACATGACAAACGCTTCTTCTAATTTTCATAACAATTTCGTGCAACGGAGGGACCACTCACTTCGCACGAGGACAGGTTCCACAACACCCCCGTGACCAGTTCCTTGACGTCCGCATCAGACGTCCGTCGCAGTAGGTTGATCAAGGCCGGCACGCCGCCCGCGTTCTTGATCGCGCGCTTGTTCTCATCGTTCTGCCGACCGTACGACAGATTCCGCAGCGCGCCGCACGCGTTCCTATACACGTCCGGATTGTCGTGGTCCAGCAGCTGCACCAGCGGCGGTATGCCGCCGAGGCTGCGCGTCTTCTGCTTGTTCGGGTCGTCCATGTAGCAGAGGTGCTGCAGATACGCGGCCGCGTTCGCCTTGATTATGTTGTTGGGGTTGCTCAGGAAGCCGATCACCTCGGACAGGTTCGGGTCCCGCCAGCGCATGGACTTCTGGTCGTCGTCGAGCGGGCTCGCCATACCGGGCACCACCGGGTGACGCGACTGCAGCCGTTGCAGGTGCACCTCGTCCTCGAAGATGCCGGGCGGCACGGCCGACGTGAGGGGCACCCCCGGGTGGCCCTCCTCGTAGCCGGGCACGTCGCTCGGCACCGGTCCGACCCCCACGGCGGGTCCGTATCCCACGGGCCCATACGGCGACGGCGACACGTAGCCATAAGCCACTTTGCTCTCGTCTGAAACGGGATATGGGCAGGCCATCGATTAATAATTCTGTTACGATCTAACGTCGTTCTTATCGAAGTTGCCGACCAACTTAGATAGAGAGTTTCACTCACAGAGACGCATAATTCACTTACTAGTTATCTTCAGCGATAACTTATCTTCACTTTGGGATTTATATATAATATATATATGCTTTGGAACTTATCTTCACTTTGGGATTTATATATAATATATATATGCTTTAGAAAAATATAATATCGTAAATATGATGTAACATAGTTATCATTAATCATTTATATGAATTTTTCCAATCTTTAATCATTTATGACAGTTATTAATTTTCAATCTTTAATCACTTATGACAGTTATTAATTTTAATTGCAAAGAGATATTCCAGTTTTTATTTCACGATTAATTTTTCATTTAACTTCGGAAACGAAACAGACACCGAAAAAGAGGCAATATGGGTTTCGAATTAAAAGCAGGAAAAATGATATCACAGGTCAGAATTAAAATATAACTTTATGTCGTGTTACGTGGCAGATTAAATGGTCTCTTATACGTGCCACGTCTATCCGACTTTACGTAACGATCGTGAAAAGAAGATAACGTCATTTTTCAATCACGTTTAATGGAATATGGATAGCTTTAATAAGTCACATAAAGTCACTAGCGGGAGCTCGGGGGAGAAACGGGAAGTATTAATCCACCGGTTTCGATATTAAAGCAGCCGTTTAACAGATAAAGGGAAGAAGGGAGGCCGGAGGGACAGGAATTAGATAAATGGTGGATGTGACCTCCGCCACGAAGAAGATGTTGAGGAAAGGGTCGCCGGAGCCGTCCGTATTCCGCGCGTTGCCGATTCGATCTGGAGCGAACGTGAAGCAACGTCAGGAGATAATCCAAGTGAACTATGCGGTATCCTCCGCGTCATGCGAGGTGCATTTTCGCCGCTACAGTTTTCGCTACGTGACGCGATCTAATCGCGGTCGCGCGAACATCCGGCGAACGGGCACGCTAAAATCGAATTCGCCCCGGCCGCCCTCGGAACGCAACTTGTTGGAGTCTGTCCACCTACCATACTGATCTCCGGGGCCACCTGGACTCGGAGTAATGCGATAATGGTCCTGCAAAGCGGGGTTTAAGCCGGGGTCGATGTCGTTATAGCTACCCTCCACGTAGGGTGCACCCTTGCGCATGTACTCTGTGGAAAACAGATCACCGTGTTTATGTTGTTATCGAAGATTCACTTCGTGCGCCGCTTCTCTCCCTCGAGACGTCTTACAAGGTAACGTCTTTGAAACACGTTATGTTTAATAATCTCCCCTGGCGCGAAGGAAAAGTTTTGCTTAGAAATTATGATTTGTCGCTTGCAATACCACTTGCTAATTTTAAAGTTTTAAATCATCTTTTATATATATATATATAAACTCTTTCTTATTAGACAATATTAAATTGAATTTAATATATTATATTATAATATTAAATTCAATTTAATATTATAATATTATTCAATAAATATACAGGGTGGTTCCAGACATTTGCGACAAACTTAAAGGGGTGCTAGATCTCGGTAAATTAAACAATTTTTGTTAAGTAACCCGTGTCCGGCGACGCCTCCTTAAGGCGCTAAGCGTCGTTTTTAGCCTTGTTGAACGCTGTTTGATTTCTGTGTATGGTTAGATTAGAATTTAAAAAATCATACGTTTTTTAATTTAATTTGTATATTTTATAACAACAAATGTTCAAAATTGCGATCTGCAACCTCAATACAAGCATTGCATCTACGGTGCATTAACTGACGCACCCTCTGGAAAATTTCAGGAGTATTGCGAATCACATCACATTCGTACGTTATCCTGTGGATGAGCTTATTTTGGGTTGTGTACATCAAACTTTTGACATGCCCCCATAAGAAAAAATCAAGGCACGTCAAGTCAAGAAATACACAACCGTCAACAATGTTCAACAGAGCCTAGCGCCTTAAGGAGGCATCGCCGGACACGGGTTACTTAACAAAAATTGTTCAATTTATCGAGATCTAATACCCCTTTAAGTTTGTCGCAAATGTCCGGAACCACCTTGTATATACACACCATTTAAATTATTACATACACGCACACATACACACAATGATTTAAAAATTTAAAATTGAGCTCTAGTGATATTATATGAAGACCCGAGAGGAAAAACAAGGAATGTCAGTTTTATTAAAAATGAGATATGGTCATCATTTTGTAGCGTTTAAGAAATACTACAAACTGATGTACATACATCTTGGATTAAAAACTGTATTAATCAGTAAAAAATAAAGGTAGAACATTCGGATATAGGGGAAATAACACACCGAAAGAACGATAAGGTTGCCACAACCACAATAATAGTAATATTTGGT
>NJRP01000227.1:128980-140709 GCA_003063835.1 Aphaenogaster floridana | reverse complement strand
TTTTCTCTCAGTGTAAGTTTAGGGGTTTGGGCTAGGCATTGATGAGTCAGTCAGTCAGTCAGCACATTTGTTTTTATATATTATACATATATAGATTTTTATATACAGGGTGTAAATGAATACCTGTTACAAACTTCTAGGGTATGTAAGGGGTTCAAAATAGACCAACTTTGAATAAGAAACTCATGTCCGGAAACGAACCGTTTGCGAGCTGCAGACTGGAACTCGCAAACGATGCGTTTCCGGACATGAGTTTCTTATTAACCCTACACTGAGAAAAAAAATTTGTTGAAAAACTAAAATATTTAGTTCAATGCGTTCAACTAAAACATTAGTTGGTTTAACTGAACATTAGTTGAATTAAAAAAGGTATAGTTCATTCATGTCAACCATCAAAATTTTTTAATCAAGAATTAGTTAATTCAACTAATGTTCAGTTAAACCAACTAATGTTTTCGAAAAATATTTTAGTTTTTCAACAAATTTTTTTCTCAGTGTAGAAGGCAAAACACTGAATTTGCTGAGCTTCAAAGGCAAATGTGGGGTGGTACGGCACCCCAAACTTCTCGGGTGTATCAATCCTTTCTATCAGCAGTAAATTAATAGTTAAATAATGCATTTTCTTCGTTTTTAATGAGGAAAACGATGATGTATATAACATGTTGTTTTTTGAATTATGGTATGGGTCCGGACCCGAAAGTGTACCTGGCTACTTCAGAAGCGTAGTTTGAATTTCGTTTGGTGTGACAAGGAACCCCACATTTCCCTTCTAGGGTTAAAAGTTGGTCTACTTTGAACCCCCTACATACCCTAGAAGTTTGTATGCAGGTATTCATTTACACCCTGTATCTAAAGCTTTTTTTTAATACATTAAAAATCGTCTCCGCGCGAGACAAGCCGGCCGAGAGGCGGCTCGGTAATTCTGGGTCACCCTGCCGTTTTTCCCGCGGTTTTTCTCACGGCGCTTTCGCTCTTTTATTATATCCGCGATCTTTCCTTTTTCTCACTGGTTGCAGGCAGTCGGCAACAATCGGGTCGCACGCGTTACGATTACGCGGCGATTAGAAATTCCTATTTTTCCGGTCTTTGTCCGCGGCGGCCGCGGCGCCGCGACGTCTCGCGCGCGGCCGATTCGACGCGTGTACGCGTGTGCGTGTGTGCGAGTGCTCGCTATATGCAAAATAAAGATCTCACTGAGTGATAACGGCCGCGGGACGCGCGTATGTAAATACGATCGCGTAATTGCACGTAAGGGGGAGGCCGCGGTACTCTCGAAAGACCTGTACCCCGCCGTATAATTTACCCACCCCTCCGCCCCCGATTGCCCCCCTTTAGATCTCATTTGCGAAATAGTCCGCGCCGTCGATCTGCCCGCCGTACAAATCCCACGCCTTTATCTCGCGGCACTCTCGCGCACTCGCGGCGAGAAGTCTAAATGGCCGAGAAAAAGACCAGGTGTGTCGCGCAATCCACCCCGCGTTCTTTTTTCCGTCGCGCGCGACTTTTCCCTCGCTCCTTCGTGGAATCGTTAAATTCTCGTGACAACGTCGCGTATCTCGGGTGCACGCCGGAAGTTTATTTATCCCGGTTCTTATGCGGGACACGGAGAAGCGCGAGAGGCGGAGGGATAAATTTAGAATCGACTGTCAAAAGCAAATATTTTTCCCTAAATAACGATCCTCGTGAACGTCGCCCTAATGAAATTTTATATCCCTCTTAAACTTGTAATATTCAACTTATGACATATCCCTCTTAAACGTACAATTATTGAATATAATTTTGTTTCCGGGATACTTTTATTAAAAACCGTATTGAATATTGCCTGTCAATTCGCGCGATAATCAGCCGCATTCTTCCTCGAGAAATATTAATTCAATCACCGGATCGAAATTTCTTTTATTAAATTGAGCTCTCCTCAAATTAGCTGTAGAACATGTAACTCATAAACAATGGATTTCCTTTCTTTATTTATTTATTTATTTTTTCATCAAAGTGCACGTGAATTAATTGATTCCGAGCAGAATGCGTAACAGATTCCGGATGCGTGTTCCGTCACGATTGCCGAACTAATCGCACGGAAAAACACGGAAAATCTCTGCCCTTCGGTCCGAAAGAGAGAAAGAGAGAGGAGTCGAGTCGGGAAACGTAAAAACGTGCCGACGTGCATTATATCGGTGATCGATGCAGCGCGAGAGCCCGCTCGATAAGAGCAATCTGTTCCGCTTCGAGCTATCCGTCACGGAGGGTGAAGGGTGGAGGAGGGTGAAGCTCGAAAATCCCCCTCTTTGCGCTCCGGTAAATCTCGCGCGATCAGCCGGGCTGGCCGCGAATTCGCGTCGCGATTATTCGCGCGCTTCCATAAATTCCTGTCGAAAATTATGATGCGAAAAATCACCGCGCAAAAAACCGACCGTCGCTCCGCCACGCGAGCACGTTATTATCTTTTTTATTTTTTAACGCGCGATTCTTCATTATTATGCGCGAAACGCGAAAACATCCGTGTTGACGAATTCGCGTCCCGGTAAATGTTTTTCCCGTCGTGGTCGAACGTCGCCGCGCATTAATGCGATTGATGTTTCTCTTTAGTTTCCGTTATTGTGCTGGCATAATTAAGTTATTTGGCATCCTGCTGACATAACTAAATTTAATTCGCTCGCACAATTAAAGAATTAATTAACTAATTGGAAAGAGGAGGCAGGGTTGGAATCTAATCACCCTTGCAAATGCGCAATAAATATATAGAAGATGAAATGTTTACAGTTTATTATAATATATGTTGGAGAATAAATTTGTGATATATATTTTAAAAAATATATATATATCTTAACCCTCAGTACCCACACTTCAAAAAAATCCCTATCTACCCATACTCGGGTATTCCTATAACCCGCGTATTCTTTTGCTTGTATCTCGGGTTGTAATGCATCGATTTTAATTCTTTTTTTTAAATCGATAGTTTAAAGACTGAAAAAAAAGAATATTCGAGAAAGGCAAGAAAGTCATAACACAAAAGATATTTTACAATAAGTAAAAAGGGATCGGAAAAAATGCCGCAGCTTTGAAAATCGGCCGGGTTACGCTAACCCAGTGTGGGTACTGAGGGTTAAATATACATTTAAATAATAATCCCTTGTCTACAATGCGTATTTAAGGCGTTAAGACTTGAGAAATTGACCAATCGCAGTCGTTTATTCTCCTCATATACGACTGTGATTGGTCAATTTCTTAAATCTAAACGCCTTAAATACGCATTGTAGACAAGGGGTAAGATATATCTTAGATATGCATTTAAGATATTTAAACGTTTGTATTTCTAAAAAAATGTATATTTTAAATGTATATTTAAGATATATTAGGGGCAGTCAAATGAAAATGGGTCAGACGCCAAAAAGTGTCATTGAAAATTTATTATCTCAAAAGTAATCTCTGTTAATACATTAACTGTTACATTTATCCCACTAGGAGACAAGACGGTCAATTCCATTCTTGTAGAAGCATGCAGGCTCCTGATGGATCCACAACCTTACTCAGTCGCACCCTCGTCCGATTGAAACCGATGTTCACGAATGTCTCTCTTCTGCAGACCCATTATGGACTTGTTCGGAATGGATTCCGATCGGAATTGTTTAGTTATTTCCTAGATTTCTATTGTCTTTTCTAGAGAAAACGGAATCATTCCGATCGGAATCGGTTTCCGACAGTTGCATAATAGGTGCCCAGGTCGCCAAAAATGTGATTTTCAAAGTTGATGCTTCTACAAGAATGGAATTGACCGTCTTGTCTCCCAGTGGGATAAATGTATTTTAACAGTTATGGAGATTACTTTTGAGGTAATAAATTTTCAATGACACTTTTTGGCGTCTAACCCGTTTTCATTTGACTGCCTCTAATATACAGGAATATATATATATGTATATATATATGTATATATATTGATCCGGTCTTTACGGTACACTCTGTATATATTTTTTAGAATATAAACGTTTCTTAAAAAAGTTAACATTTAAATGTATATTTAAGATAATATATTTTTTAAAAAGATCAACGTTTCTAAAAAAACTAACGTTTAAATATTTAAGTATTTAATTATTTAAGATATATATATTTTTGTGTGAGAAATACGATTGATTCGAACTCCTTTTGTTGCTCGAAAGAAATTTGAAAGATTGTTAACCGACTTTCAAAATTAATTAATTTTTTTCTGGACGGAAAATCACTGCACAGAATTTAGAGATAGAGAGAGACGTCGGTAAAGGTATACAGGTAACCTTGCGCGAGAAAATTAAGTCACTTTCTTTTTATTCACTCGAATACACGTCCCAATTATATAACTTCTAATTATTACTCTTGCTTTCGGTTATGCCATTGTACATTTTTATAACTGCGCATCTGCTCCTCGGGCGCGCGCGCGCGCGCGCGCTATTAACGCCGTCGCGCCGCTAATCCGAGCAGCTGTACTTCTTCCGTTCCTCATCTTCGCGGTCGGGCCGCAGATGTGGGTCGGCCCCGTGCTTATCCCAGGTGATCCGTCCAACTCGACGGACTCCAGACGCCCGTATCTCCGTCGGAACCGTCCGCCCATAATTATCCACCCGGAACCCGTGACGTCTCGGCTCTCGGCCGCGCGCGGCAGGGAGGGGGGGGCGAGGGGGGAAAGAGGGGGAGACACTCGCCCCGTCTGGGGAAAAAGGGTTTCTCGGCGGGAGAGAGAGAGAGAGAGTTTCTTCCTCCCGGCCGCGATTGAGTTCGCACGACGGCGCACGGGGGGGATGGGGGTGGGATACCATCAATCAATCGCACGTTCTAGGAACCATCTCGCGATCGATGCCGGGGCCCACCCCCCCCCACACACACACACACACACACACCGGGCGGGTGCAAGGGGGGCCTTCGCCCCCCCCCCCCCCCCCCCCCCCCGAAGTCCGGTTCCCTCTCTCGCTCCGTCGCGTTCCACGACAGCGGCGTCGCCGGCGTCGACGTCGGTTGACGCCTACCTATCTACCCTACCTACCTACCTATACCCACTTCGGGCGTTGTACGGTTTCGACATATTCCTCCCTCCCCCCTCCCCCGCCCTCCGGCAACCCCACCGCCTCGTGCACGCGCTTTATCGCGTAACGCAAAATCGACGACGCCGGCTTTACCGTCCCGCTCGGGATCCGGCGCGGTTGCGAACATTTGTTCGAATCTCTCGCGCGGATCCTTCGATCTCCCGCGCGACACCCGAGATGCAAATCCGGGAGAGCGAGGGAGAATCGAGCCCCACGTCGACAAGACTCTTTTTTTTGTTCCCCGTCCGTTCTTTTATTTGGAGTGGCTCCGAAGCGCCCGGGCGCTTTAATCCTCCCGGAGGATTCCCCGGCGATTTCACGACGTCCTTTGACGACGTCCCCGAGCTTTGTGTAAGCGTCGGATCGTTTCAAGTCTTTCTTATTTTCTCTCTCTCTCTCTCTCTCTCTCTCTTTCTCGCTCGCTCTTTCCGACAACTTTCCAACGTTTGTCTTCAAATTAAGGATTGTTGACTTAAAGTCGGACTGAAATTACAATTATCAACAGCAAGATTTTCTTGCGCACAACCACCCCCTCGTGACTTAATTCGCGAGTCCTAAGATTTATCGCAACTCAAAAATTATTGACGTGACAAATTTTCGTTATTCGCATTCGCGAGGAGATATCGCGAAGATATAAACTATCGTCCCTTTAAATAAAAAGTTTTCAATAAAAAAGTGTGATATATTCATCATCTATTAAAAGGAACATATTAGACACATTAGAAACGAAGTCTCCTTTCCTCGCAATATCCCCGCGCAATAGCACAGCTTTATTTCGCGTTCACCCCTCGCTGAAACGAGCGGGCGCTGTTCTCTCTCATAAGGGCACGGGAGGGATGGGGGAAGGGGGGACAAGCCGGGAAAAAGGGACGGAGTGCATCGCAGCGCGCGCACGCAGGAAGTACGAGCGCGAGAAGTGTGCAGCGCGTCGCTCGCGCGAGAGGAACTGAGCGGAGGGAAGCTAAAGGGTGACGAAGAACACTATGGGGAGAAGAAGAGGCCGGGGTGGAGGAGGAGGGGGTGGAGGAGGATGAAGGCAGACGACGGTATCGCGAGGGAATGAGTACTCCGCCGCAACCTCGTTCTCCATTCCGCGGTAGCGGCGCGTTGTTGAAAAGCTGCTCTCGCCCTTTCTGAACTTCTTCTTTTTTTCCCTCTTTCTCTCTCTCTCTCTCTCCCTCCTCTCTCTTTCTCTCTCTTTTTCTCTTTCGTTTCCTTTCGCCGTCGGAAAACGGGACGATCGTGACCGCGACGCGTGCGCCGGCGCTCGACAAAATTCACGCGACGATTCCAGTTAACTCTCGCAGGATCTACGACACGCGCATGGTGTCTTCCCTTTTTTTCGAGAAAATGCAGAGCGCAGAAATGAGAGTGAAGAAAGAAGCGAAAGAAATTGAATATAATGGTAGGATGAGAAAGTAGGAACGGAAAAAGAAATTTAAGAATGCCGTACCTTTCTAGGGTCACACTGACATTGTATAGTCGAGCGGAGAAACATCGTTTGTGCGAACGCGTTATTGGAAAATTAGAACGAAAGTTGCTTTAATATCCTTCTTAATTTATCACACGTAAATGTAGAAGATTTTGTAACGAGAGAGAAAATCCATAATACGTATAATTCATCTCGGAAAAGAAAAGAAAACGAAGGTGAGAGAGAGAGAGAGAGAGAAAAAGAGAATCCACATTAAAAACTCATTATAATAAAAGATATAAAAGATATGAAAAGCTTCATTTAAATTCCATATAAAACGATTTCTGCCGGTATATGCAGCCTGACAATTTTAGAAGTAGGATATTAGCTTCGCTGCACCGCTTAAAATCTATCCGGGCCGTTTTCATTATTAAAATACGATGACTCTGCGGGTACCGCTGGTGACGCGTTCGAATTTTACGACATTGTCAATTTTATGACATTGCTTGTAATGGCTACGTAAAAAAAGGTAGCGTAAGAAAACGCACGCGCGCACGATTGGACGTGCACGGTTAAAAATCACATTTCGTGATTTATACGGGCGCCCTCGTCTGCGAACTCGAACTCTCGAACGTGCCGGATCCGCGTCTGCGAACGAGTGGGACGAATGAATGGAGGGCAATAACGTATCGATAATAAACCCACGGGATCATACTATTATTATTAATACACGTCGCTTTCCTTTACTCACTCTTCCACGTCCACGTCGATGGATTTAATAAACGAGCGGTAATAAGAGGAGCGTCACGGTCATCGATGCGGATGTTCCCCCAACGTTCCCCGCCGGAGGATTCCGTCATCGGTCGTTAAATAATCGACGACACAGCCGCGCGATTATCCGCGCTGCTAGCCGCTCGTCCGTGTAGATCTGCTCGCGGAAAAGCGACGCGACGTACCGCGCCCGGCCGAGAAAAATGACGGGGGTCGGCGCGGCGCGGGGGGCCCGCGCCCCCTTTCCTTGTCTCTCTCGTCCCCCGTGTCGTCTCTTTGCTCCCTCCGCTAGCTAATCTTTCCGTCTCTCCGACTCTCGGTTGTTCCCCCTCGCCGTCTCCCCCTTCTCCGTCCCCCTTCCGACAACGCGCTGTCGTGTCCCCCCTTCTCACGCCGTCGCTGCGGCGTACAACGAGGTCGATGTGTGTTTGAATGAATGAACGTAGGGACACGGGAACGCACGCATGTGCGTGGCCCCCTAACCAGACGTCGCCGTACGTACGCACGTACGCGCTGTATACCGGGTGTCCCAGAACCATCGCGGACGTCCTTTCGACAATCGCTTTTCCTTTTTCCCCGGCGAATGTTCCGCTCGTCGAAAACGCCGAGACAGAAGTCGAGAGGGTCTTCAACGCCGCGTATAAAATTCCTTCTTTCGATAAGCGCCGAAATAAAATTTCGTTGAAGCAAATTCCGCCTGGAGATTAGCCGAGAATCGCAATTCTGTCGCTTCTCTCCCTCCCCCCTCTCTCTCTTCCTCTCTTTCTCCTGGTAATTCCCGAAGGGAAGAATTCTCGAGGAGTCTCTTGTTTCCAGTGATTTATGGTTGTGAAGAACTGAAAGGACAGTCTCGACATCCTCGTCACGGGAAAGGGATACTCCTTGATTTAGGGACACCCTGTATACGCGTTTCTATGCCGGCGCACGAGGGTGCTCGGGCACAGGGTCGAATGGGCAGGGAAGAAAATCGCAGGATCCCGCATTGACGGCGTGTCATGTCGGTCGAAACGACGTTGAAGTATGGGAGAATCGAGGGGAACTAAAGAAGAGTAATTAAGATCAAACTAACTGAAGGGGACTCGGCAAATACGAATCAAACGTACGAATTTTTTGATGGAGCGCATAAAAATTTTTATCTCGCAGAATTAATCGGCGGAAATAGCATTTTATGCGATGTAATTATTTTTCCATGGAGACTTGCGCGTGAAAATTGCAATTCGTACACTGTGAGAAAAATTTACTAAATTTCAATAAATGTTTTCTCCAATAGTCCTAGTGAAGTGTTTTTTTGAATTCAGTTAATATTTTTCGAATGAAAAAAATATTCATTTAATTGAAAACAAATTTTCTAAACCTAATAAAATATTTACTGAATTCAAAAAAATACTTCATTAGGACTATTGGAGAAAACATTTGATGAAATTTAGTAAATTTTTCTCTCAGTGTAGCTTACTTCCGCAAAATCGAAGCTCACCTCTGTTAAAATTTATAATAAACAACAGTACTATATTTCACGGTATATTACAAAATAATCCATTAAAATCCGTAATTATGGTGTAGCTGTTTTTTTTTGCACATGTATAATAAAGGGAATATGTAATATGCCCTTTATTATACATGTGCAAAAAAGGACTATGTAATATTTATTATAAAAAAAGATAAAGAAGCGTGTCGAAAATCCCTGTAAAGATTCGTGTTGTAAATTTACACTCGTTTATGCCACGCTAATAGGATTACGCTCCCGCGTAATTAATATTCGCGAGTCAAATAATTCCGGAAACGCGTGCGCGCGACGGTTACGAGATTGCTGAATTAATTTTCCCCGAGGTCCACCCCCGTCTCGCATAAATCCCACCCGCGTATCCATCCATCAATCTTCATCTTTCATCGTCGGCGTGAAAAACGTCGAAGCACTTATCTCATCGCCCGATTAACAGCCTCGAGAACCGTCCCGCTCGAACGCTCGCGTTTAGTGCGGATTAACATCGCAGCTCGCGAACGAAATGCCATGTTCCCCCTGGCCGGTTCTCCGTTTCCGGTCTCCGGGGCGACGAGACAAAACGGCGAAACTCCGCATTCTGCATCTCGAGTGCGTCGCGACGCACCCCCGGGAACAAAAGCGCTGAGGGGGATGAGGAGACTCAAAAGGAACGACAGGACGACGAGAGCCGTGCGCGAGCTCTTTCTTTTCGTCACAGGCAGGAAGCCATCGAAGATGAGAGCCATTTCCTGGCCCCTAGGAAGAATTCCGGTGACATATAGAATCCCTCCCGCCTTTTTTTCCCTCTCGCAGGGGCGCCCAGAAGACGGCGCCCGAAGGTGCCGGATGAGACGACCGTCCGGGTAAAAACGGACGTACGTTTCGCCCATGAGATATTAGACTGGGAGCCACGGGACAAAAGTGCTGAATGGGCACAGGAGAGACGAACGGTCGTGCTTAATTAACGTTCGTACGACTGTTATTCGTGTGTCGTGACCTGTTAAGACTCGCTCATTACCGAATTATCTTTAAAAGCGTAAAAATATCCGCGTCATTCTAGAGTTTCCGTTTATCAATCGGTAGTATGATTCGTAATTCGTATTATTCAGAATTAGGGCAAGGATATTAATTCTGCATCACTCTTAGAATAGAAATTTATAATTTCATTCGGAAAAATATCAAATAAACAATAAAATATTTAATGGATATAATTAATCATAAAGACTACTTTATGCATGATTTTATTCCATTTTATTACTGTTTTATAATTTTTAATTTTTTAAATGAAATTATGTGAATGATTCACAACTAAGCTCTCATAACACGGTTATTAAACAGACATCCGTGGATGTATTTAATCTTAATTGAGCATAATGTTGATTTTTTCCATGAAATCTAATGCTACTTATTACATCCTGTCTTAGGACAATCCTTGTAAGTGTTCAACTTTGGGTGAATTTTTGATGGAACATATCTTAGTATCTCACGTTTTATTATCCGACGATATCAATAAAAGTGCAGCGTTAGAGCTTTAGCAGAATAGCTGACATATAATTTCAAGACAATGTTTTATGCTCTAAGTCTTAACGTACAATAACTGTCTTTGTCTTAAATAACGCACAATAACTGTCTTGTGTCTGAAGGGTCTGAAGTCTTAAACAAAGGACCGTTCGGTTTGTGATTGATGACAAAGACATGAAAAACAAAAGAAGACACAAGACAGTATTGTACATTACTTAAGACAAAAACTTTGAGCATAAAACATTGTTTTGAAATAACAAATGAACAATTCTGTCAAGATCCTTCTTACTAGTAAATAAAAAACAATTAATAATTGAAATTGATAAAGCTAAAACAAATGCTAAAAAATCTAGTGACATGCGCCATTCGATGAAAAATACAATAATTACTTAAATATGATAAATGATCCGGAACTAATGCGTGTTCCACATCTGGTTCTCTTACCCTACATATATGAGATCCTTATTGCTGGTAAATAAGAAACAATTGAGATAATTGACAAAGTTAAAACAAATGCTAAAGAATCTTGCGATATGCGCCATTCGACAAAAAACACAATAATTATTTAAATATGATAAATGATCCGGAACTAATGCCTGTTCCACATCTGATTTCTTTACCCTATATGAGATCCTTATTGCTAGTAAATAAGAAACAATTGAGATAATTGACAAAGTTAAAACAAATGCTAAAGAACCTTGTGATATGCGCCATTCGACAAAAAATACAATAATTATTTAAATATGATAAATGATCCGGAACTAATGCCTGATCCACATCTGGTTCCCTTTCTCTACATGATCTCGTAATAATCTCCTTGTATTTATTTCCTTAGGTTTATAACAATTTGGGAGATAATCGGGGATGATAATTCCTTTTAGAATCGTTTCACAACTATTTCACAATTATTTCGTGCTCTATGTATAATATTCAATTATCTAATAATTCTCCCGCAAAATACGGGGGCTTTTCGCGAAATTAGTTCGCTTATCGCTGAGTGCAGCGTGCCATTTCGGGCGTTGCGCTTTTCCGCAACTGCGGCCGATATTTCGGCGGCCACGTTGGGACGTCACGGTGGTGCAATTCCAGCGGAATGCAGACATTGCACAATAATGCCCGGCGAAGTAGGGCGTTAAGAAGTTGTCCTGATCCGATATGCTCGCGGCCGGTGAAAGCGCGGCGCATCAGCGACGCGACTCGACACACGACGCGTTAATCGCGCACGTCGCGTTTTTTTTTTTGCAGACGTCCATTCGCGGAATGCCGTTATTTGCCGAATCGCAAGAGACTTGGCCGCGAGCCTGTAGTCTGTACGGTCATTTCCGAAATTGAGTTGCCGAGCGCGGTACGTTTCGCCACTTGCCCGTCCCGTTTCAGGGATTGGTAATTAACCCTTTATGGCCCAATGTACATAATTATGTGCATTCCCTTTGAGTTCTTCCCAAATGTATTGTATTGACAAAGTAATGTTTCTGTCGGTATAACACTCTTGATC